>RPOG01000394.1:0-14778 GCA_008086565.1 Thalassoma bifasciatum
TAGATCCTCAGGTTAACATAGCAGTAAAGAGGGAGGTAGATCAGAGCTGGTTTTCAGTTGTCTCCCTGTTTACATCACAAAGACTTGGTCTGATGTCAGAGTTTATTTATCCACAGCTGGACTGACCTTTATCTGCATACTCTCCCCAGTGGTTTTCCTCAACACGATTATATTTTTATTTTTTGCAAATGTCATTTAAGTAGCTTCTTAGTAAGCTCTGCTGATCTTAGTCAAACAGGAACAGCGATCGTAATCAAAGCAGAATCGGAGCAGAGACGTTCAATCAGTGTCTCTTGTGCGAGGAGCTGAATGAGGGGGTGATTTTTACAGTTTTAGTCTGACAGAGAGTCAAAACAAAAGCAGTCATAGAGGATGTGGTCACACCAGGCACACACACACACACACACACGGTTTAAGCTGTAACAGATACAATGATAGAAGAGAGATTGTGTCTCCGTATGACTTCATGAAAGTCTGGTTTGCAGTGTTAACATTAAACTGAGTCACTGCATCAAGCTGACCTCAGCTGCACTGAGTGACTCTGACTGGACTCATTTTTTATTTTCAACCCTCATTACAGCTGCAAATTACTAAAATGATACTGGACCGTAATCAAACGCTTAAAGAGTTTTTTTTCCTGTCACGTTCTTGTGGGAATGGACCTCAAACATCAAGGTCTGCCCGTACCTCCTCCAGAGAGCTGGCTACTCAGAGAGGTTTTATGTTTTTGGAGCAGGAAGCTTTGAAGAGACAACAACTTAAACAAAGTGTGTCAGACAGAGGCTGAAATAAGGGGTTTCTAAAACAGCAGATAGAGGAAAGGAGAGTTTTTTTAAATCTGTAAATCATGTTAGGAAACTTCAGGGGCACTACAGAGAGGACATAAAGTCTTACAAAAAGCACAACCCCCCTTTTTAAAGTAAAATCATATTGACCACAATTCAGCCAAACACTGTAAAGGACAGCACTGGTTCCTGTTGTAAAAATTCATGAGACAAATGTAATCACAAAGTTGGAGCTCTCTGGAGCAGTTTTAATCTTTAATGAAAAGCAGCTCCCCAATAAAAGCTTCTGCTGTTTTCAAAACAACATAGTGTGTGTTTTCTCTCAAATCAGATAGAAGTGAATGCAACACAAGGGCAGAGTTTAACTGATGTCATCGAAAGTCCCAAATCTGCTCTTAATGTGATAGGTAGATACACTAAGTAAATTTTAACCCTTTAACCCCTGAGCCCCATAATGTCTGCCTGGACTATTTTGCTTATCTAAACCAAAAAACAGTCAAAAATGTCCTGTGAGTAAGTGCTTCGGCCCATTTTGTCTGGAACACTTTGAACTTTCAGTATTGCCAATTTACTGCATGTTACATAAGAGAAAAACAGTTCAACCTAAAGAATTAACATTTATGAGATTCTTTTTTCTCTTATTCTGTATAGAAAGAGGTATTTGACAGCATCACCAGATCCTCCATCATCTCACATCTTGTCTCTCTCTTCACACAAAAAACACTGAAGGATGTTTTCTCCTCTTCTGGACAGAAAAACTTAATATGGAAGTAAAGGAGAAAGATATTCAACAACTCAATTGTACAGTACAAACAAGTTGTGTTTATAAAGATTAGCAACAATACAAGCCTCAAATCATGCTCACGCTGCAAAAAGAAGACTGGAAACAAATTTCTTAGACCACAGAAAGACTTTATATGCTAAATAACACACACACACACACATTCTTGCATATAGTACAACACAGGATGTTGCTCCATTCTAAAATGGTAACTATGAATCGTCAACAGTAAAATACACACATATTGTACAAATAAGACCCAGTACATCCTTTCAAAAGAGTCACCACACATTACAAGGCTGAAACTTTTGCATGAAATTACATATATGAAGTAAAAACTGGACAGTGAGGGCTTCATTCATCTCGTCTACTGTTACCTTTTCTCACATGAAGCTGCTCCCTCATATCCTCCTACGGAACCCTAGACATGACATGGTAAAAAATATACATATAATTCGTGCCCACAAATTAATATCTCATGCCCACGAAATAATAAAGGATATTATTTCCTGGACAGCTGGGTAACAACATCAAGCGCACATTGGTCTAAAGTAGATGCAGTAGAGGGGCTAGAGGATGGACAGGGTTCATATGATTGAAGTTTATTTTGGGCTTGGGATGAGCTACAAAGACATTCTAAACACTTCGTCTGACACACATGATGCTACTTTAAAAGGAGACGATCAGTGAAAGGCCCTTAATTCTCTGAGCTGATTTCAATCTGAAACTGAGCAGAATTTGGTCCGGACCAGGTTGGGCACTCATTGTCACAACGTGTAGGTGACAGATATTTATGAATGAATCTGTATTTTATTCACTTCTGATCAGCGCGTCACATGGTGTGGGGAGGTGTTACAAATTGACCTGCACAGGTTTGAATGGTATGGTGGAAGGAGGGTCAGAGAAGACGTCCAACTTTTGCTGACCGCACTTTAAAGTCGTTTTTGTATGTTTGAACGTTTGGACATTGAAAGTTTTGCGTCTCAGTTGTGCTTTGGCACTACCGTTCATTACCTTGGACTTATGTGAAGATGCAAAATAAAAGCAACAAACCAAAGCCCTGGATCTCAGTCATCATCAGTGCATCAGGCAAACTTCTGTCTACTTCTTAGCCTCTTGGCCAGTTTTGACGCCTTATACAAAGTATCAAACATAGTCTTAATTAACTTGACCAGCAAGAAAAGACGCTCCCCTTAAAGACATCACAGTGGTTAGTGCAGTTTCCAGGGAAGGCGCGCTCGATTTGCTTGCCCAGAGTCCAGGGATGACGTTATTATTACTAAATAGTATTCCGTGCGCACATTATACCTACTTCGTGGGCACGATTTATTAATTCGTGGCCACAAATTATCATTTTGTGGCCATGAATGAACATTTCAGGCACGATTTTTAATTTTTTTTTACCATGTCATGTCTGGGGCTCCGTATCCTCCTTTGTCTCTGAGTCATGCAGGCTTCAGTTGAGTTTTTTTTTTTTAACCCAGATGGATCTTTTTTCTGGCATATTTGGACAAACTCTGCTCTCTTTTCTCCGTGCCTCACGCCAACCCATTTGCACTGCGTTCTGTGTTTCATTGCAGGTTTCCTTTAATGTCTGAGTGAAATTACTGTAATAACCACATATTGGCTATAAGAGCAGGAGAGTCTCAGCTTTCAGAAACTGTTGGAACTTTTCCGATCATGTGAACCATTTAGGAATAAAGGATATTCAAATGAAATGTGTCACATCTGTCCTTTAAGGGTTAATAAGTAAAAGTGTAACTGAAGAAGTTCTCCACAGCTGGTGTAATTATGAACGTTATCACCTCCCTGACTCTCTGCTCTGACCCACACAGGTGTCTGTATCCTGCAGAAACAACACACTAACAGTGAAATGTTGTGTCACATTCTCTCTGCTGCGTGTTTTGTGGAAACTGTTGGTCACATGATCACAGACACTGATTGTCCACACAGTGACTCAGCTTTGAGCTGCAGCAGGAACGTGACGCTGCCTTCTACTTTCCTGATGAGGACTGCAGAATTCTGGGTAATGTCAGAATGTTTGTGCGGTGTCCTCCCTCACCCTCCTGTCCTGTAGTTTCTCAGTCTTTTGTTGTGATGTGGCGGTGGATGTGTGAGGGATATTTTCTTTCAGCAGCTCTCTCTTTTTGTCAGTCTGTGCAGGGACGTGAGTGACGAGCCACGCTGACCCTGTCCCTGAAAACTGTTTACACTTTGCTCGACAAACTTGTCCACCACGTCCTGCTGTGACCTGAAACACCCACACGGATCCATTATAGAGGACATATCTGAGGAAGGAACTTTCCCCTAACAGGCAAACTAAACTAGCCTTCCAAACAGTACAACCAGTCGAAGGCGAAGATGTGATGTTGCTCATTGCTTTTCAGTCTCCTCACATTGCCACAGAGCTCAAAATGTACAGAATTCTAACTGAACAAGTTTTGACCTTCTTTTTTTTTTAAGAAGGGTTGCTGCAAATATTTTGGCAGTAGAAACGCTCACAGTGCTCCATGTCCTTGAACTACAACTCTTCTACTAGAAACATATCTTAGACCTGTGATAAGAATCTGGAAAGAGTGTGGATGACTTTCATCAGGGGAATAGAAAAGTATGACAGCTTCTTTCAAGGAGCGCCACCTGCCCTGATGAAGCGTTTGCAGCCGGATACACGATCGACTCCTGGGAGAAGTGGAGTTTCTTCTTTCTTGCCGTTGAGGATGTTGAGGATGTCTCCACAGTTAGAAATATGATAACCGGCTTTCTGCTGTTTGGAGTTGGCAGTTTCCCCAGTATGCTCTCCTCTTCCCCTGGTTCTCCTCTTCATTCTGTACGCCAACGAGTGCAGCAGCAGCTTTAGGAACAGACATATTTTAAAGTTTGCTGATGATAAAGTTATCGTTAGTCTTCTTCAGGGGGGGTGAACAGGAACATGGGCCTGTTGTAAATGACTTTGTAGAGTGGTGTGATGAGTCTTCTCTGAAGTGCAACGTGTCAAAAACTAAAGATCTATGATTGTTGTCCACCTCTTTACCTCCACCCACAGTTATCAAAGGTTCTGTTGTTAAAATAATGGAAAATTACAAATATCTTGGTGTGGTTCTCAATAAGAAACTGTGTTTTGAACCTCATGCTGATTTTACTTCCAGAAATGTTCAGCAAAGATTATTCTTTCTGAGGGAAATGAGAACCTTCCAGGTGTCTTCTGAGATGATGACTCTCTTTTACAGAAGTTTTATTGAATCTATTTTTACCTTTTGTATTGCTGCTTGGTTTGGAAACCTGAACTTGTCCAATAGGAATTGTCTAGGTACTCTGGTTAAAACAGCTGGAAAAATCTCCTGAACTCAGCAAGCGGGGCTGATGTTTATCTATAACAGACAGATCTTGAGGGAGCTCATGTCATTTTAGATTGTTGTAATCATCCACTTAAAAATGAGTTTGAGCTTTTGCCCTCTGGCTGTCGTTTTAGGGTTCCTAAGGGGAGGAATAAAAGATTTCAAGGCTCTTTTAACCCCCAGTGCAATTAATTTACTTAATGGCAATTAGATTTTTGGTTGATCATGTTTTCTTTGCACTCTTCTGCATTTACTTGTATGTTACTCTCCATTTTTGATTTGAGCTCTGATCTGAACATGGTTAGTGCTTTTGTATATGTGTGGTGTTTCTTATTGTGTCTCTTATTAGGCATTGTGTTGAGTACTATATCTGTATTTTAGACTTTTATATTGTCATTGTCTATCTTGTCCTTTGTGTGTTCCGGCAACACTAATTTACCTTGATGGGACAGTAAAGTGATTCTGATTCTAATTTATCGCAAAGTTCAGAAAGCATTGGCAGTAGTATTGGCAACTGAGAAGCTTCCATCACAGAGGGAATTTGCAGGACTGTCAACACTCAGACTGATGCGATACACGAACTCATTCACAGGCAGGACAAGATTCCTGGACTCTTTTGTAAGGTTGATTCTAACTTGGAGAAGATGTCAGCTCAGCTCGTCTAAAATGGGCCACCAAATCATGAGAGAAACCAGAGAGACTTAAGGGAGAAGGAAAATCCCAAGACTTCTAATCTTTCTCTCATTCGAGCCCTGCATGTTGGCAAGCTCTTGATCTCTCCTGGTTATGTTGATGTAGATGGACCCCCCCTTACTACCACCCTTCCCCCGTCCTCCTGTGAACTTTGTTACTGGATCAGAATTCTTCAAGGTCAGCAACAGCCGCAGCCTTGTCACGATCAGAGCAGAGACACTTTTGAGTCTGGGCGGTGATATAAGTTCTCTGACTTGAGTAAACAAATACATGAAAACAGATAACACACACACACACACGGTCCTAGAATTTAAACGCCTGGTTTGCCCCCAAACCTCCTCTGCTCCTTGTTAAGGTGCAGTCTGCTAAGGTGGATGTAAGGCTGCGGGCGCTTCCCTCAGTGTCTGTGCTGTGACACCCCCCACCCTTGACCTTCTCCCCCACCACCTATGCAAGTTTTTGAGTTTTATAGCTGTTATGGTTTTTTATGTTGCTTTATGTGTTAAGGTGTTTTTTTCTAATCCCAGACTGTGCTCCCACCCCACCCCCAGGAGTGTAGTCTGGTATTTGTTTTTTCCCCTCTTCCTTCCTCGTGTACTCTTTCCCTCCTAAAGAAATGGGGCGCTCTGCATGCTGGCAACCCAACAGTTTTCCTGCTCATGTCCTCCCCATGTTATGTGTCTCTGTCTTTTATGTTTCTTGGATGTGATGTGATGTAACTGAATTGTAAATTCTGTTGCTCTGAAACATGTGCAATAGCACAAAAAGTGAATCTGAATCTGAATAGCTTGACCATTTCATATTTATTGCTGTTATTAACTTTGAAAGATGACAAAAAAGGCGATAAAAGGTGCAGGGCAGATAAAAACAAAGTCACAGCAGATGGTTGTACAGAAACTGATCCAACCTTCACATGATCTTATAGTTCAGTCATATTGGAGGCAGGAAACAGTTTACTCTCCATATCTGCCTGTGTATATTTTTAAGATGAAGCTGTTTCTGAAAGCAGAGACTTAAAAAGACATCTTCAGTATCTACGTGTCTGTTAAAAAGGTTTCTTTTTCAGGCTGTGCTGGGATGCAGAGGGCATCCCTCAGTTTAGGCCTCTGTCCGGGCCGGGTCGTCTCGGCGTGCACTCAGCTGAGGTGAGCCAAAAGAGTTCTGAAAGGGTATCAGCACCTCGCAGGGAGAATGCCCTGAAGATTAGGTTCAGTCTGCAAAGCTGCATGTGCTCAGGTCTGTAAAAAGCTCAGAGCCGTCTGTGTGCCAACTCTAATAAGATAAAAAGCCTGTCAGATGAAAAGGAAAGGACACTCCTGATATCTCTGAGATTTCTCAGGAGTCACCCTGCGCCCGCTGTGAGCAGGAGAGACACTGCTGAACCACCGGCTGCTTTTAATCCTCATGTCCAAAAGTCAGCTGTGCCTTTTTTTTCTAACTTTAAGCTGTTTGTTTGTCACGATGTGACCTGCAGGATAGAGGAGAGGTGTGTGCTATTCAAAGCAGGGTCACTTTCCTCACCAAGCTGAGAAAAAAAAGGAACCATGTTTGGTGTGTGTCTCAGAGATACTGAATGATGAAAGACGTGAGCTCAGTCACTGCTGTGAGCTGCTCACCAGGAACAGTCTCAGGTTGGCAGAGACGCTTTTCATCAACAACTGGAGAGAGAGCCATACTTCTCATGTCCTGTTTATTTCACCAATCATTTTAGGTAAAACATGACCATGTAGCATGATGATACAACCAACTCTGCTCTTAAAGGGGATGAAGAAAGTTACATAAACCGGATGTAAAAGGTGTGACAGAAGTGTTTTAAGTGAAGTAGTTAAGTTAGAGGGTTCAAAAACAAAGTAGTGTCTAAACAGGGATACAATCAACAGAAGCTTTTCACAAAACACAAAAGGTAATTTACTACTTAAATCAAATAACCCGAAATTAGCCCAAGAGCTTTCTTAACTCAAAAACAGACTTAGTAACTCCCCAGAAAAATCCAGTTGCCGCTGAGTGAACTTTAAAGCTTCATAGGCCTCTAATTAGCCGCTGTGATTGGCCACCTGACGCTCTAATTCCCCATCTCCAATCCTCCGTCCCCACTAGCAGCCTTGGGGAGGGACTACACATACACATGCGCACTCACACACATGCACACTAAGACTCAAGAGCACAAAGACATACACACACAATAGCAGCAACCCCCTATGGCTGGGGCCGTAACAAAAGACGTATACGTCTTTTTTTTTTTTTTGACAAACATGTCTCATTTTTAAAATTTGTCTGTGCCCTCTCTAGACATGCAGTTTGAGGGAGCTTCTGAGACTTCTACACATCAGACTTGTAAACTTTTAACTTTTTTTTTAATCTTGGTACCGTTGCTTTTGTTGATACTATTGTGGCAAGATGCAGGCCTGTACTCCTGGCCATTTGGGGTGGGGCTAACGAGGTGGCTATAAACATACCTGGTTGGCCCCTCCCTCCCACTCTCTGTCTCCCTCATGGCGCCGGCAAGTGTCCATGTGTGTTGGCCTGGTGTCTGTTTCTCAGTGTGGTTTACCTGGGTGGTCTGTGGGGCCCGTGGGTGTGGTGCATTTCCGCAGCTTTCACCAGCAGAGCCTGGGCTGTGGTCTTCATCCTGCTGTCGCCGAACAGGTCAGCCTCACTCTCTGTGTGTGTCATTCATTTGCCGCCACAGGTGCTGCTGTCTGGGCTTTTGGGTTCTTCCCTTTGGGGATAATTCCTCTGGACTGGACTTGAGCGTGGAATTGGCAGCTCCAGCCTTTGTAGCTACTCAACTGATTCAAGGAGGCTTCACTGAAAACAAGAGGAAAATGGTTTCCTTCATCATTTAACAGACTGTTGTTTTATGAAATATAGTGACAACTGCAGATTTTAATAACTCAGTAATGGTTGCACATAATTTTTGAGTAAAAAAAAACAACATTGGGTTTTCAAGTATATGCACATATTTCTTGTTTTCATATTTTGCAAACCAACACTTCTGTTTTTATATTCTTTAATTCATGTTACCTGTTTTCTGTTACCACAGACCAAAGAATTCCTTGTATCATAAGAATTACTTTGTAATAAATTTGATTCTTAAAAATTCTGAAAAATATAATTGTTAAGTTGGGATGAAATTTGATGAACTATTGCAATAATTAACACATCATCAAATCAGTGCTGACTGATCACACCATGATGTAATGAACAGTGGAAACACATGTTCTCAAAGTGTCAGCTTGACTGTCCGCTACATCTAAGAGAACAACAACCATCCACAAACAATCAAGTGTACATGTCCCCTCCAGCTCTACTCAGCACGACCTGTCGAGAGGGTTTACACACACACACACACAAACGCACACACACATAAAAAAGCATACACGTGTCTTAACTCCACCTGTGCTGATTGAGGTGCAGCTGTCTGCTCTCAGAGGTAAATCTATGCCTGGTGCTGTTTTTAATAATGATAAAGTGCTGATGCCTTTCAGAGTCAGTTCTTAAATCACTTTGAAACATCATGAACAACAAACCTCCTCCTCACCCGTCTCATGTGCTGTGGAAATGGATTGAAGAGGGGAAGAGATGCAGAAAAAAGCTGCAATGAACAAAGAGCGAGGGTGTGAGCAGACGGCAGCATGATGATCACAAAAAAGTAGGCGGGTTCACGGATTAAACGTGGTACAATTAATATGTTGGGGTTATTAATAAACTGTCTAAAAACAGGGCTGTGCGGTTTGTTTATCCCAACTGGAGAGCTTCACATATTAAATAATGTTGCAGTTAATTAATTACAAAGCCTGAGATTAACTGGATTAATGCTTCCATTGGTTTGACAGCAGGAGTATAAATAGATCTCCAGAAGTGTACACAGATCTGTAAATAAAATAAATGATTACATGTTTATTAATGGCTGAGCAGTCTCAGTGCTTCTGCTCCAGGAGCTGAAAATAAACACAGATAATCATGAAGAACTGCAGCAGGACTCTACACACTGTCTCTCTACAGGACTAAGACTGCAGCTCTGACATGCATGTTTAACAATGAGAGGTATATAATTGTTGATCCTGAGCTCACACTAACAGGCTCAACCTGGATCGCTTTCGAGTGTCCAGTATGAAATAAGGAGACATTAATTTATCGCAGACTGCTATGAGGCAGTTATGACAGATAGAGAAATAACTGAAATTAACAGTGATGTCTCTTTGTGATCTTGTAGGTCCGTTATCCAACATAAAACTCTTCAACTCAGGGTTGTGGGTTTGAATGCAAAATGACTCTGAACTCTTGACCGTGCACTGCTGTTATTATGAAGTACTTCATGAAGGGGCATTACCACTGTCTTCTTGTCCTCAGTAACAGTTCCATGAAATGCCCAATCATGCTCACAAGCATTGAACAAGAGGGTGAGTGCATCAGTTATGACCCTGCTTGGATAGGACCACTTCCTCTTTGGTGTTTCTAGTTGGGGATCCTACTTCATGATGGTGTCATTTCTTTATGTTGAAGTATGCCAAGGCCAATACTTCCCTGAAAAAATAATGTGAAGACAAGGTGATTGTAGCCCGGTTAGCTCAGTCGTTAGAGCATGAGACTCTTAATCTCAGGGTCTTGGGTTCGAGCCCCACATTGGGCGTGATCTTTATGTGTGTATGCTAGCCTTACTGTATGTCACATGATACAGTATGTGCCATTGCCAAGGTCTGCTGTGCCCATAATCAGAATGAGAGATCCTATAGGTATCTCATCAGGCTCCAAGCATGGTCCAGCACACACTGGTTTACACTCAGCTCAGAAAGCACCACTCCACATAGTGGTCCCACACAGTTCTCCTTGCTGCTTGTAAATATTGATCCTTTACGAGGATACTTAGGCTCTTTTTGGATTGAAAACAAAGAAAGCACAGGCGCAATAATTTTCATTGCTCAGTCTTTGGAGCATAAAATGTTCATTCTTAGGGTTGTGGGTTTGAGACCAAGATTGGCTCTGAACTTCTCCCAATGCACTGCTGTTTTAATGATGGACTTCATGGGGGTACATCATTATTGATGTCCTGAGTTGGTGTCCCATTGGGTTCCCAATGAAGCTCAAAAAATTGAACAAGAGGGTGAGTGCATCAGTTTTGACCTAGGTTGGATAGGACCACTTCCTCTTTCGTGTTTCTAGTGGGGGATCCTACTTCATGATGGTGTCATTTCTTTATGTTGAAGTATGCCAAGGCCAATACTTCCCTGAAAAAATAATGTGAAGACCATGTGATTGTAGCCCGGTTAGCTCAGTCGGTAGAGCATGAGACTCTTAATCTCAGGGTCGTGGGTTCGAGCCCCACATTGGGCGTGATCTTTATGTGTGTATGCTAGCCTTACNTGTGCCATTGCCAAGGTCTGCTGTGCCCATAATCAGAATAAGAGATCCTATAGGTATCTCATCAGGCTCCAAGCATTGTCCAGCACACACTGGTTTACACTCAGCTCAGAAAGCACCACTCCACATAATGGTCCCACACAGTTCTCCTTGCTGCTTGTAAATATTGATCCTTTACAAGGATACTTAGGCTCTTTTTGGATTGAAAACAAAGAAAGTACAGGCGCAATAATTTTCATTGCTCAGTCTTTGGAGCATAAAATGTTCATTCTTAGGGTTGTGGGTTTGAGACCAAGATTTGCTCTTAACTTCTCCCAATGCACTGCTGTTTTAATGATGGACTTCATGTGGGTCCATCATTATTGATGTCCTGAGTTGGTGTCCCATTGGGTTCCCAAAGAAGCTCAAAAACATTGAACAAGAGGGTGAGTGCATCAGTTTTGACCTAGGTTGGATAGGACCACTTTATCTTTCTACAGAGATCACCCCCTAGGATGAAGTACTACCACAGTAAAGAAATACAACTTCATACGGTTCCGGTTATGAAGGGACTTTTTTATTACACTTCTGGTACACTAACATCGGGCCAATCGAGTCAGCCATCTGCATGAGACTCTTAATCTCAGGGTCGTGGGTTCGAGCCCCACATTGGGCGTGATCTTTATGTGTGTATGCTAGCCTTACGGTATGTGTCATGACACAGTATGTGCCATTGCCAAGGTCTGCTGTGCCCATCACAAGGATGAGAGATCCTATAGGTGTCTCATCAGGCTCCAAGCATGGTCCACCGCACACTGGTTTCGACTCAGCTCAGAAAGCACCTCTCCACATAGTGGTCCCACACAGTTCTGCTTCCTGATTGTCAAGATTAATAATTTATAAGGATACTTAGGCTCTTTTTTGGATGGAAAAATAAAATAAGATCCACCTGCTATGATCATCATTGCTCAGTCTGTGGAGCATAAAATGTTCATTCTTAGGGTTGTGGGTTTGAGACCAAGATTGGCTCTTAACTTCTCCCAATGCACTGCTGTTTTAATGATGGACTTCATGGGGGTACATCATTATTGATGTCCTGAGTGGGTGTCCCATTGGGTTCCCAATGAAGCTCAAAAACATTGAACAAGAGGGTGAGTGCATCAGTTTTGACCTAGGTTGGATAGGACCACTTTATCTTTCATGTCTCTAGTGGGGGATCCTACTTCATGATGGTGTCATTTCTTAATGTTGAAGTATGCTAAGGCCAATACTTCCCTGAAAAAATAATGTGAAGACAAGGTGATTGTACCCCGGTTAGCTCAGTCGGTAGAGCATGAGACTCTTAATCTCAGGGTCGTGGGTTCGAGCCCCACATTGGGCGTGATCTTTATNAACTTCTCCCAATGCACTGCTGTTTTAATGATGGACTTCATGGGGGTACATCATTATTGATGTCCTGAGTGGGTGTCCCATTGGGTTCCCAATGAAGCTCAAAAACATTGAACAAGAGGGTGAGTGCATCAGTTTTGACCTAGGTTGGATAGGACCACTTTATCTTTCATGTCTCTAGTGGGGGATCCTACTTCATGATGGTGTCATTTCTTAATGTTGAAGTATGCTAAGGCCAATACTTCCCTGAAAAAATAATGTGAAGACAAGGTGATTGTACCCCGGTTAGCTCAGTCGGTAGAGCATGAGACTCTTAATCTCAGGGTCGTGGGTTCGAGCCCCACATTGGGCGTGATCTTTATATGTGTATACTAGCCTTATGGTATGTGACATGATACAGTATGTGCCATTGCCAAGGTCTGCTGTGCCCATAATCAGAATCAGAGATCCCATAGGTATCTCATCAGGCTCCAAGCATGGTCCACCGCACACTGGTTTCGACTCAGCTTAGAAAGCACCACTCCACATAATGGTCCCACACACTTCTACTTGCTGCTTGTCAGTAGTAATCCTTTACAAGGATACTTAGGCTCTTTTTTGGATGGAAATTCAAAGAAAAATTCAGCTGCTATGATCATCATTGCTCAGTCTGTGGAGCATAACACATTCAATCATAGGGTTGTGGGTTTGAGACCAAGATTGGCTCTGAACTTTTACTAATGCACTGCTGTTGAAATGACGGACTTTATGAGGGCCAATCATCGTGATGTCCTCAGTTGCAGTCCAATTGAGTACCAAATGACATTAAAAACATTGAACAATAGGATGAGTGCATCAGTTTTGACCTAGGTTGGATAGGACCACTTCCTCTTTCGTGTTTCTAGTGGGGGATCCTACTTCATGATGGTGTCATTTCTTTATGTTGANCCCGGTTAGCTCAGTCGGTAGAGCATGAGACTCTTAATCTCAGGGTCGTGGGTTCGAGCCCCACATTGGGCGTGATCTTTATATGTGTATACTAGCCTTATGGTATGTGACATGATACAGTATGTGCCATTGCCAAGGTCTGCTGTGCCCATAATCAGAATCAGAGATCCCATAGGTATCTCATCAGGCTCCAAGCATGGTCCACCGCACACTGGTTTCGACTCAGCTTAGAAAGCACCACTCCACATAATGGTCCCACACACTTCTACTTGCTGCTTGTCAGTAGTAATCCTTTACAAGGATACTTAGGCTCTTTTTTGGATGGAAATTCAAAGAAAAATTCAGCTGCTATGATCATCATTGCTCAGTCTGTGGAGCATAACACATTCAATCATAGGGTTGTGGGTTTGAGACCAAGATTGGCTCTGAACTTTTACTAATGCACTGCTGTTGAAATGACGGACTTTATGAGGGCCAATCATCGTGATGTCCTCAGTTGCAGTCCAATTGAGTACCAAATGACATTAAAAACATTGAACAATAGGATGAGTGCATCAGTTTTGACCTAGGTTGGATAGGACCACTTCCTCTTTCGTGTTTCTAGTGGGGGTTCCTACTTCATGATGGTGTCATTTCTTTATGTTGAAGTATGCCAAGGCCAATACTTCCCTGAAAAAATAATGTGAAGACCATGTGATTGTAGCCCGGTTAGCTCAGTCGGTAGAGCATGAGACTCTTAATCTCAGGGTCGTGGGTTCGAGCCCCACATTGGGCGTGATCTTAATGTGTGTATGCTAGCCTTACTGTATGTGTCATGACACAGTATGTGCCATTGCCAAGGTCTGCTGTGCCCATCACAAGGATGAGAGATCCTATAGGTGTCTCATCAGGCTCCAAGCATGGTCCACCGCACACTGGTTTCGACTCAGCTCAGAAAGCACCACTCCACATAGTGGTCCCACACAGTTCTGCTTCCTGATTGTCAAGATTAATCATTTACAAGGATACTTAGGCTCTTTTTTGGATGGAAAAATAAAACAAGATCCAGCTGCAATGATCATCATTGCTCAGTCTGTGGAGCATAAAATGTTCATTCTTAGGGTTGTGGGTTTGAGACCAAGATTGGCTCTGAACTTCTCCCAATGCACTGCTGTTTTAATGATGGACTTCATGGGGGTACATCATTATTGATGTCCTGAGTTGTTGTCCCATTGAGTTCCCAAAGAAGCTCAAAAACATTGAACAAGAGGGTGAGTGCATCAGTTTTGACCTAGGTTGGATAGGACCACTTTATCTTTCATGTCTCTAGTGGGGGATCCTACTTCATGATGGTGTCATTTCTTAATGTTGAAGTATGCTAAGGCCAATACTTCCCTGAAAATATAATATGAAGACCATGTGATTGTAGCCCGGTTAGCTCAGTCGGTAGAGCATGAGACTCTTAATCTCAGGGTCGTGGGTTCGAGCCCCACATTGGGCGTGATCTTTATGTGTGTATGCTAGCCTTACTGTATGTCACATGATACAG
>RPOG01000394.1:34049-103586 GCA_008086565.1 Thalassoma bifasciatum
AAAAACATTGAACAAGAGGGTGAGTGCATCAGTTTTGACCTAGGTTGGATAGGACCACTTCCTCTTTCGTGTTTCTAGTGGGGGATCCTACTTCATGATGGTGTCATTTCTTTATGTTGAAGTATGCCAAGGCCAATACTTCCCTGAAAAAATAATGTGAAGACCATGTGATTGTAGCCCGGTTAGCTCAGTCGGTAGAGCATGAGACTCTTAATCTCAGGGTCGTGGGTTCGAGCCCCACATTGGGCGTGATCTTTATGTGTGTATGCTAGCCTTACTGTATGTCACATGATACAGTATGTGCCATTGCCAAGGTCTGCTGTGCCCATAATCAGAATCAGAGATCCTATAGGTATCTCATCAGGCTCCAAGCATTGTCCAGCACACACTGGTTGACATTCAGCTTAGAAAGCACCACTCAACATAATGGTCCCACACACTTCTACTTGCTGCTTGTCAGTAGTAATCCTTTACAAGGATACTTAGGCTCTTTTTTGGATGGAAATTCAAAGAAAATTCAGCTTCTTTGATCATCATTGCTCAATTTTTGGATCATAACGCATTCAATCATAGGGTTGTGGGTTTGAGACCAAGATTGGCTCTGAACTTTTACTCATGCACTGCTGTTGAAATGACGGACTTCATGAGGGCCCATCATTATTGATGTCCTCAGTTGCAGTCCAATTGAGTACCCAATGACATTCAAAAACATTGAACAATAGGGTGAGTGCATCAGTAATGACCCTGCTTGGATAATACCACTTCCTCTCTAATGTCTCTTGGAGGGGATCCGACTTCATGATGTCGTCATTTCTTTATGTTGAAGAATGCCAAGGCCAATACTTCCCTTTAAAAATGATGTGAAGACCATGTGATTGTAGCCCGGTTAGCTCAGTCGGTAGAGCATGAGACTCTTAATCTCAGGGTCGTGGGTTCGAGCCCCACATTGGGCGTGATCTTTATGTGTGTATGCTAGCCTTATGGTATGTGACATGATACAGAATGTGCCATTGCCAAGGTCTGCTGTGCCCATAATAAGGATCAGAGATCCTATAGGTATCTCATCAGGCTCCAAGCATTGTCCAGCACACACTGGTTNTTGGATGGAAAAATAAAATAAAATCCAGCTGCCATGATCATCATTGCTCAGTCTGTGGAGCATAAAATGTTCATTCTTAGGGTTGTGGGTTTGAGACCAAGATTGGCTCTGAACTTCTCCCAATGCACTGCTGTTTTAATGATGGACTTCATGGGGGTCCATCATTATTGATGTCCTTGGTTGTTGTCCCATTGGGTTCCCAATGATCCTCAAAAACATTGAACAAGAGGATGAGTGCATCAGTTTTGACCTAGGTTGGATAGGACCACTTTCTCTTTCATGTCTCTAGTGGGGGATCCTACTTCATGATGGTGTCATTTCTTAATGTTGAAGTATGCCAAGGCCAATACTTCCCTGAAAAAATAATGTGAAGACCATGTGATTGTAGCCTGGTTAGCTCAGTCGGTAGAGCATGAGACTCTTAATCTCAGGGTTGTGGGTTCGAGCCCCACATTGGGCGTGATCTTTATGTGTATATGCTAGCCTTACTGTATGTCACATGATACAGTATGTGCCATTGCCAAGGTCTTCTGTGCCCATAATGAGGATGAGAGATCCTATAGGTATCTCATCAGGCTCCAAGCATTGTCCAGCACACACTGGTTTGTGAGTCGAGTCTTTCGTGGTGAGGTGTATCACCAGGGTGTGTCAAGACGAAGGACTAACAGTTCTAATTAGTAAATGTTCCTATGAATCCGAGAAAAAACCTACCTTTTTATTTTATTTTAGGTCGACGGTACTAGTAGTAACGAGTCAGACACCTCGTATTTTACAAGTAAGAATCCCAACACCCAAACTCTGGTTCTTTGGCTCTGAACTTCTCCCAATCGTGACGACAAAATTACTACCTGAAGTACCCCCAGGTAGTAATAACTACAGGAACCAACAACAGGGTAACCCAAGGGTTACTAGGAGTTTTTGTAACTTGTTCTCCTACTCACGTAGTCAAAACTGGATCCAACCTATCCTGGTGAAAGAGAAAGTACAGAGATCACCCCCTAGGATGAAGTACTACCACAGTAAAGAATATGTTGAAGTATGCCAAGGCCAATACTTCCCTGAAAAAATAATGTGAAGACCATGTGATTGTAGCCCGGTTAGCTCAGTCGGTAGAGCATGAGACTCTTAATCTCAGGGTCATGGGTTCGAGCCCCACATTGGGCGTGATCTTTATGTGTGTATGCCACCCTTACTGTATGTCACATGATGTAGTATGTGCCATTGCCAAGGTCTGCTGTGCCCTTAATTTAAAATCAGGGATCCTATAGGTATCTCATCAGGCTCCAAGCATTGTCTAGCACACACTTGTCTACACTCAGCTCTGAAAGCACCACTCCACATAGTGGTCCCACACAGTTCTTCTTGCTGCTTGTAAATATTGATCCTTTACAAGGACACTTAGGCTCTTTTTGGATTGAAAACAAAAAAAGTACAGGCGCAATAATTTTCATTGCTCAGTCTGTGGAGCATAACATAATCACTCATAGGGTTTTGGGTTTGAGACCAAGATTGGCTCCGAACTTTTCCCAGTGCACTGCTGTTTTATGGATGGACTTCATGGGGGTCCATCATTATTGATGTTCTGAGTTGTTGTCCCATTTAGATCCCAATGAAGCTCAAAAACATTGAGAAAGAGGGTGAGTGCATCAGTTTTGACCTAGGTTGGATAGGACCACTTTCTCTTTCATGTCTCTAGTGGGGGATCCTACTTCATGATGGTGTCATTTCTTTATGTTGAAGTATGCCAAGGCCAATACTTCCCTGAAAAAATAATGTGAAGACAAGGTGATTGTAGCCCGGTTAGCTCAGTCGGTAGAGCATGAGACTCTTAATCTCAGGGTCGTGGGTTCGAGCCCCACATTGGGCGTGCTCTTTATGTGTGTATGCTAGCCTTACGGTATGTGTCATGACACAGTATGTGCCACTGCAAAGATCTTCTGTGCCCTCAAACAGGGTCCCAATTAGCACCTCATCAGGCTTAAAACATTGCCCAACTTGTCAAAGCTGAGCTTCAAAAGCATCACTCAATATAGCTTTTCCACACAGTCCAACTTACTGCTTGTCAACGTTTGTCCTGTTCAAGGATACTTAGGCTGCCTTTTTCATGGAAAAGGAGGAAAAATCAGCTTTAATAACCCTCATATCCCAGTCTGTAAAGCATAAAACTCTTCAACTCATGGTTTTGGGTTTGAGCTCAAAATTGTGTTTTAACTTTTGACCATGTACTGCTGCATGCACCTAAATTAGAGCCAACATTAGCATCTCATCAGGCTCTAAGTATGGATCTGCTCTTTCATCATTCATGACAAAAGAATTTTTAAAAAATTGTTTTTATTTTTCCAGTGTTTTTTTTCACTTTCACTCACAGACGCACAAACACTCTGTCCAGATTATCCACACATAAAGATGAGCTTAGGTGGTATCGTGGAAAGAGAACAGGGTACACTAATGTGGAACCAACACAAGAAAGCCAATTTAAATTCTTATGGAATAAATCATTTCAAGAGTGCTGTAGGATTGTTTTAACAGAAAAGTTTGTGTTTAAAAATTCTCGCAGAAATAAAACAACAACTGTAAAGTAGGAGTCTGTAGACTTTGGTCCATGTGTTGCCGTCTATCACAGAGGCTGAAGCATAAATGCACTTTTAGATGTGTCAGTTCTTGTCTCCAACAGCATGTAGCCATTCCCAAATGTCAAAGTGTTCCCCTGAATTCAGGCCGTGGAAACAGATTGATATAGATCTGACATTCACTGTGGATGTATCAGTGACAACATGTCCACGGCAGAGTACAAGAGTTTTTAAAACCGCCCCTGTCTTTTTGTTTCTCTGTGGAAACTTCTGAAGAAAAGACGTGGGATTGGAAATTGATTAGAGTTTAAATCTTTGATGAGCTTTTTCATGTGAGAATTATCCTGCTGAATGCCAGCAGAACAGATCATCATGAGGCCTGTTTGTGTTTAACGATTCAAGCAGTAAAAATAATGAATAAAAGAATACCCAATCTCATATTCACAGCTTTGGAAAATGTCACACTGAAGTCATTTTCTAGGATCTCAGAGCCTCTTTAGCGTGAAAGAATCCCATAAGATGAAAACAGTGCAGGCAGAATGGACACATGGGGTTTTAAAATCTGTGTGAATGAGTTTAAAGTTGTTGATGTGTCTTTGTGTTATTAAAGCTTTGATTGCGTTTGCTGCCTCTGGAGGAATAGCTGCAGCTGAATAACACCTATAACATTTTTTTTTCCAATTATGGATTTTCCATTGAGGTTAGAGAGTGACCACTCAGCTCTTTCCTCTCTGCAGAATAATGCTGCCAAAGCTTTTTAAATGCTTTCTTAATTTGTTGTTGTTTTTTAATAAGTGACTTAGAGGCTGGTATTGTTGCCGTGCCTCGTCAGCAAGAGGGCACTGGGTTTGAAACCTCCCTTGGTCAGCTGCTCCATTTCCAAAGACTCTAAATTGACCTTTCTGACCTCGTGACCCCATCATGGCTAACAAAGTGAAGAACCCACTTTAATCCAAGGCTCTTCTATGACCTCGTGATGGACCGCATGGAAATGTGTGTGACAGGTAAACCTGTTTAGATTTCTGAGAATGGTGAGCTACTTATTTGTATGAAATTAAGTGTGTGTGTGTGTGGGAAGGCAGTGTGTGAGTTTGGAGTCGAGCAGTAACCTTGCCAAGAGGGAGGTTGTGGACACTCTCTGATTAGATCTGACTAGACTGCCTCACTGACCTACACACACTAATGCAGACAAACACACACACACACACACACTAACATACACTCACACAATGACAAACACAAAACAAAACATATACATGTGTTTTTAACTCAAACAACAAGAGTACAAAAAGAAACAGTGCAGTTTAAAATGAACAGAGCAGACAAACTACCAAATCAGCAGCTTTATTTATAGAACAGAACACACTGGTATTTATTGTAATCTTGTAAGTGGAACGACTTTGACAAATGTCTCTGTTTCCAGAGCGAGGTCTGCAGTGTGTTTTAGTGTGTGTGTGTGTGTGTGTCTTGTCTGGGGTTATTTGCAGATTGATTCTAATCAGGCAGATTGATAAAAGCCTGTGTCCATCCATAGAGGAGCAGCTAACAGAAACCTCTCAGTGACACAGCAGAGAGATGGTTCAGAGACAGAAACATCAAAATGAGCCAAAGCTTGAATTTTATAAACTGACATCTGATCCATGAAGCAGGCACCAAGAGTTCACTTAAAAGTCTTCTGCAGGCCAGTTTTTTGTAGCCGGGGATCAGGACACCAAGGCCTCTGCCTCTGACTGTTTTCTGGTCCACATTGCACAGGACCCCTATGGCTCCCCCTGCAGGTGGTGGGTCTACAGGAGGACAGACTCATGTCACACATTTAGGCTTGGTGCCCATGGGCTAAGGCCCGGCAGCCAGGTGCTGGCCTGCATGTCCAGATCCTGGGCCTGGCTCCAGGGCTTTGGCTACCCTTTACCAGGGTGAACTGGTCCTTACTCGTCATTGAAGTCTGTGACATTTAGCCCCTCACCAAGAACCAGTTTGCCTTGGGAGACAGGCAATTACCCACAACAACGTAGCTCCAAGGGCCATTGATACACTTAGACCCTTCCACCGTGATAAGGCAGCAGCCACAGAAGAGGTGAGCCAGAAGACAAGGTGATTTACGGATCAGTCTACCGTTCCAACCCTTCCCTTTGATCATGAGCTGTCGGTTTAGACCAAAGGGACGAGGTCACGGATCCAAGCAGCTGAAATGAGCCTCCTCTGCAGGGTGTCTAAGCTCAGCCATAGGGTTCCCATGCCCCCCGCAGTAGACCCAGAATGTGACCAGGGAGATTATATCTCTCGGTTGGCCTGGGAGCGACTTCAGCACTCCCTCAGAGGAGCTGGTTGAAGTGGCTGGGGATACGTGCACCTCGTCCTCACTGATGACATCGCTGCCCCTATGACCCGTATAAGTGGTGGAAGATGGACAACATAAACAGAATCCCTTTCCACTCTGTTGGGGTTTAGGTTGACTCCTATTTCAATTGTGTTTCATTTGCTTGCCTGCTTCTTTGTTTGGGGTGAGGGAGTGTCAAAGCTCTCTGGATCAGATTCTCAAGATTTCTGTTTCTGTCAGATGCTGAAGCAACAATACAAATCAGTTTGCATGTGGCAGGCCAAGTCAACCAGAAGTTGAACAGTAAAACCACATCAAAATATCTGGTGACTGACATGATGACACCAGATTGTACTTGGCTTAACGACAACAACAAACCATCATAACGAGTGGAGCCGGACCAGGAGAGAACAGGTTTTACAGTCCAACATGAAGGAGGAGAGGATCATCAATGAGGTCCAGGCATCCAAGAGCCTCAACCTCTTGACCAGTCCTACAGTTACTGCATGATGAGCTTCACTGGCACTTACTGTCCCCCTGTGGACACTTCTAGTAAGTGCTTTTGTTTTCTTAAGTTTCATTTTCCCCAATTTAGTTTCACTTTCCACAAAGCTGTTGATGTGCTTTCAGAGTAGCTATCGCCTTACATTGAGTTTTAGAGTGTATATGTCTGTAGGTCAACATTATCATTTTTGTTGCAAAAAGAATTTGGTAACACTTTAGATTAGGGAACACATATTCACCATTAACTAGGTGCTTATCAACATGCATATAAGTAGCTAATTAGTTTTTATTAAGCATGCATTAACCCCTTTTTCTACCTCTATTGCACCATGAATTCAGACTTTTCCATATATTAACTCCTAATTATTACTTATTGACTACAAATTAATGAATATGTGTTTCCTAATCTAAAGTGTCACCAAGATTTTCATGAAAAATATTTTTGTATTTAAGGAAAAATTGTTTGTTGCAGTGGAAAATATAAACCAACACAAAGATGCTTGTTTGCTAAGGACATTAACAAATCAGGGATTTATAGAGAGTATAAATTTGTATTGAAGCTTGAGTTTTTTTAACAGTTATGCTTTGAAGTATGTACAGTGTAATTTCATACTTTATTTACATTTTTGTACAATATATTGATGCTAAATTTGTGCTGTATTTCCATTTTCCCAGAAACAGACACCAGTAAGGCCTTCTGGAGAACAGCTGTGGCTTTACTGGAGTTTTTCTTTGCTATCAGTCTAGTCTTGCTAAGTAATGAAATCGTGAGGACGGAATAACTAGTGTTGCTAGATCTTGGGTTAGAAACAAAACAACTGCCTTGGACGAAACCAACCTTAAAGAGCCCATGAGAGGACTTATTATTTATTGTTAATGAGACCTCTTGATAATAGCACATAAATAAAAAAAATAGTTTTTGTTTACTGTAATATGACAGTAATCACAACTTCTTTTATTAAACTTTGATTAAAAGAATGCATCCTGAAATGAATGTCTGTAGGCTGACACCAAGAATGTGGATGAATAGGACAAAAGTACAAACTGTTGCGTTGATGTTTCTTGTAGTGAAGAGCTAAGAGAGTCAGGTGGGGATCATACAGGCAGCAAAGAAAGCCAAACTAAGCAACAACACTTTTGAAAGCCAGCCCAAAAACCCACAACCTGCTACTCAAATCTGCAAACAACTACAAAAAAAAAGCCCAAAGTAATAAGCAGACTTGGCAACATTGCTCTTGACTCCAGCTGTCTGGATGAGAAAGCACGCTGCCAAAATGCAACAGAGCAGAGAGCAGACGGGTACCCCTTATTCAACCTGTACTGCACCATGAATTCAGACTTTTCCATATATTAATTCCTAATTATTACTTATTGACAACAAATGAATGAATACGTGTTCCCTAATCTAAAGTGTTACCAAGTTTTTTGTTTTTTATTTAACCTTTATTTTACCAGGAGTTTTCCCATTGAGATAAAAAAAAAACACCTTTACAAGGGAGTCCTGGCCAAGAAAGCAGCACATGATGTTTCATAGTCAGCCAACAGTCAATGGCTGGGTTTCCATTACAGTTTTTCATAAAATAAAAGTGATATTCCTTAAATTTCGACAAAGTACATTTGCGCTTTGAAGGTGTTTCCATTGAAGGTTGAGCTAGGCAGGAGCGCCGTAACTCCCGTCAAATATCATCCCGCGAGATTTCACTGCTGGAAGATGGACGTTTCATTTCAGTGTCTATCTCCTGACCAGGCACGTCTTGTCCTTTGACGTATAATTGCGGAAAAAGTGTCTCCATTGCGCTTTTGCGATACATTTGAATGTCGAAACATCTGAAAAACCACCTCATGAAAGTGTAAAAACTTTTTAGCGATACTTTAGTGCTTTTTTGAAATTCAGGTGTTTCTATTACCAGTTTTTTATAGCGCTATTTAAATTTTGCACATATCCATGGTAATGGAAACACACTTAATGTCACACAAAAACAATAACAGGAATTAAGTCGATAAAATGATAATAAAATAATTACTTAGTTTATCCACCACTTAATCCAACTCTCTCATACAAATCACAATGATGAGTGCAGAAACCCAAACCAGAGACAAATCTGAAATCTTTATCAAAAAAATACAGTGCTAGGAAATGAGATCTGCCTTGGTAAGAGTCATGTCTTCAGGACTGTGGGTGCTAGTGCTCATGGGAAATGAAGTATTTCTCCTGAATAAACACTGATTCTGGCCACAGCTGTCACTGCAAACACAACTTAACAGACAGTTCTAGTGGAGCCTCTGAGTAAGCGATCCGAATAATTCTCCCAGTGCTTGTTTTTTTAATAACACCCTGACATTCACGTCAACCTCTCCGTTGGCATTTAAATCTCCCTTTGTTCACTTGAAAATATCAAAATCTAACATGCAGATCGATTTGAAATTTACAGAGCACATTAGTGCTCCACCAATGACCCCGTGACCTTCAGAGCACGGTGACCGTGTAGACTTGTGCCGGTGAGGCTGTGAATGATAAAATCTTCTCTGTGTTGTTTCATTTCTCTCTCTAACTCTGCCTCTCTGTCTGCATGCTGCGCTGACAGCTGCACTCTGTGCTCGTACAGCCTGACCAGTGGCTGAATGAGGAATCAGCTGCCAGGCCCTGCACTGAATACAGATACTGTATGTGTGTGTGTGTGTGTGTGTGTGTATTTGTGTGTAAGTGTAAGTGTAAGTGTAAGAGAGAGAGAGAGTACGTATGTGTCTGTGTTGTGCAGAATGCAGGAGTTTTTTCGTGCAAGTCTTTGAGAAAGCCTGAGAGTTTTGAGTGTATACTGTATGTTCTGAATGTATGCATAATTTAAGATGTATGCAGGTTTATGTTTCAGGGACTCTCCAACTACAGCCTTTATTTATCTGCAGTACAGGCCAAAAGTTTGGACACACCTTCTCTTTCAATGTGTTGTTTTTATTTTCATGATTATTCACAATGTAGATTCTCACTGAAGGCATCAAAACTATGAATGAACACATGTGGAGTTATGTACTTAACAAAAAAGGGGGAAATGACTGAAAACATGTTTTATGTTCTAGTTTCTTCAAAATAACCACCCTTTACTCTGATTACTGCTTTGTTCACTCTTGGCATTCTTCAAGAGGTTGTCACCTGAAATGGTTTTCTCTTCACAGCTGTGCCTTATCAGGGTTAATTAGTGGAATTTCTGGCTTTATCAATGGGGTAGGGAGTCAGGTTGATACACAGCTGACAGCCCTGATTTTGGGTTTTTGGGTTTTTGCATTGTTTTCAGGGTTTTGCCTTTTGTTCTTTATTTCCTGGGTTTTCTTGGGTTTATCAGTGTTTCTTGTGTTGACTTCTTCCCTTGTCTTGTGCTCTAGTTTCCTGTGTTTAGTTATTCCTGGGTTTCCCTTGTGTTTCATTTTGTACCTGATCTATGTGTTTCACTTCCTGGTCCTGGGTTTCCCTCCCCTGTGATTGCCCTCATGTGCTTCACCTGTGTCTTGTGCCACACCTGGGTTTGATTAGTTCCTGTGTATTTAATCCCTGCCCTGAGTTCAGTCTGTGCCCATTCATTGTTGAGTCTTGGTGTGTAGTGTCATGTTGAGTTTTTTAAGGTCCATGGTTTCCCTGTGTTTTTGGATTCTGCTTTTTGAGGTTTGGATTTTTGTGTTTTGATCCTCGTTTGTTTGTACTTGGTCTTTTGAGTTTTTGGACTGGTTTGAGTTGAGAATAAAGATTTTTTTGGAGTTAAATCTGCACTGGAGTCCTCCCCCCGCCTGTTTTTACCTGGTGCTGCTTCAAACTGTTGAAATTCATATTATGGCAGGAACCAATCAGCTAACCAAAGAAAAATGAGCGACCATCATTACTTTAAGAAATGAAGGTCAGTCAGTCTGGTAAATAGTCATGAAAATAAAGGAAACATGTTGAATCAGAGGGTGTGTCCAAACTTTTGGCCTGTACTGTATGTATCAGATGACTCATTGAAAAGTTCCCATTTAAGCTTTATTAAGTTTTGTACTGTCTGGCTCTTACATCTCTTTAATTTTATCACCATTGGACTGGATCAGGTGTACCAATTAAACAGATTGGGGTCAATATTTTTAACACCAAATCCAAGAATATAAGCTTTTTCAGGTGCAGGTACAAACTCCTTTGTCAGATACTTTTTTTGTTCTAACTATAAACTGTATATAGAATAGAAAGCATAGCTCTACGATTTGGAATTACATACTTTTGAAGCAAAAAGAACCCTGTCACAGGAACCACCATTGTACTGCTAGTCTACACATTAGACTGTTGCCGATCTGAGTGGAACTGGGTAACAAAAAAAGGCAAAACATGTTTTTTCTTTCTTGTTTTGGTTATTTTTCTGTGAAAAGTCTAATCTCTTCTTGGCTCTTTTTCTCCAAGTATCCTCGTATTGCAGAAAAAACTACACAAGAACAGCAGCTGTCTATCATTGTAAAATAGGATAAAAACCCCTGCTTTAACATCTTCTGACAAAAGAAGAAATAACTACTCAGAAAAAAGGACTTGCACACAATGCAGCCAAATAACATCTTCATATCACTGCAGCGTAAAGCTGTGAGAAACATTTCTACGGGGGTGTAAAATTTCTTCGAAGATTTTCCAGCTCTAATCTGGAATGAATGAGGAGACAAAGTTTTTGACCTATACCGCAGCCAGCCACAGGGGGAGCAGTTTTTGTGGCAACCTGACTACAAGTGAAGTGACACAGCGTTCATTATTTTTACAGTCCATGGTCCCATCGCTTAAAGGGGAAGTCACAAAAGATGGATTGCAACCATTCAAAGCAACAACAATTGCTCACCATTTCTTCAACAACCTGCTTCATCTCATGGTTCAGTTCATTCAATTCCAGTCTGGATTGCTCATTTATGGCTCTGGGTCAAATGGTTTTCTATTCAAGTCAAGACCAAAAGTCTATTGATATTTAAACAACTAAACAACACTGATGCACAAAGACTGTTTTTTCCTCTGCAGCACAGTTTAAGGATTATTAACCCTTTGATTCGTGGACTGCTTTGTGATCTCCATCTGGGAGTTTTTAAAGCGAAACGTGTCCATCAAAACTTTCTGAAAGTGGGACTAAGGCTAACGGGCACAACAGTATGACTTCTGGAGTCAGATCAAACCACAGGAAGGGAGGGATTTAAGAAAGATTATCATCAGCAAAAGATGATAAGGTTATGAAGGCACATTTCTGCCAGTTAAAAATATGAAAATGAAAACTTAACTTTGTTGAGAGGTTCTTTTTTTTATTTTTTTTAATCTATTTTAACCCTCTGATGCCTGAATTATGAAAGTCAGTGTCTTTTGTTCAACTTCTTTTTTTTTCTTTTTTTTTTAAATTTCATGAATAATCTTTTTTTAATGCTTTGCAACACACTTTAACTCCCTTTCATCCATTTTAACACTGAATAATTTATAGTTTTTAAGCTTTTTCACCCTCAAATGCTTTTTCTTTAACTTTTTAAAATATGTGCTTTGAAAAAAAATTGAAAACATTTTTTCAGGCCCTAAGAAGAATAAAATATCCTGACACAGGCGAATATGAATTTCCACCACATGAACCATTGAATTCAGGAGTACATTTTTAATAGGTGTCCACTGTAGTGACCACTATGCACCACAGGGTTAAGTCAGAATTTTTAGATAAAAAGAAATCAAACTTTTTGAAGTTGATGTGAGATAAGAAGTCAAAATTTTGAGATAATGTAGTCAAGGTTCTTAAAAAAAGTTGAAATTTTGACTCCCTATCTCATAAATTAGACTTTTTTTTTGGTCACAAAAAATTGACTCAATATGGTAGAAAAAGGAAAACACCCACAAAGACAGTTCTTCACTTTTATTTATTTATTTTACTGGCAGAAACAGACTTTGTAGAGGTTGATGAAACAGGGAAGTGTCAGAGAAAGAAAGTGTGGAACCAAGTGAGAGCAGGCGTACTGATGGTCGCCTGGAGCTATAAGCAGGAGCTGCAGTCAACAAAGCCAGATATGAGAAAAACAGCATTGAAAACATGTTCATGTTAGACCTCCTTCACACTGATAACAGCAGCCCTGCATTTAAAACAGGCAAAGGAAAAAACAAAAACAAAAACATGTATCAGTGATTTTCTCCAAAAAAGCTCTTAACCCCAAAACCATCCACTCTTGTGACATTCTCAGTCCCTTGTTTAGAATTTGGCATAGGATGCTGGGATGTTAGGGTGATGCATTGGGATCAGGATGTAGAAAATTGAAAAGAACACAGGCTACAAGGACTCAGTCCAAAGGATTTTCTGTACACAGCTTGAGCACTGACCTGTAATGAAACTAATGAGAGCTTTTAGTGCTTCAGCCTCTGTGGATTGGTCTCATAATGACAGAGAGGCAGTTAGGCTCCAGGCAGCACAGGAAGACGGTGGCTTTTTGCTGAAGGACGGCAGTTCTGTGGAGGACTGTTTGTGTCATGGCAGGAAGTGAATACACTTTGTTTCAGTTTGAAATAACTATAGTTCACCTTCAGGCAGCTGCAATGGGTGAGATCAAGAAAGATGCTAACTAAAGATCCAGTTTCTGGTTCAGCCTGGTTTCTGCATCTCTATAGCCCAGCATGCATTATGCAGTATGGTGTCAACATAGACCTGGGGTGTCCAAACTAAGGCCCGGGGCCAATTGTGGCCTGCTGTATATTTTCATGTGGCCCCCAGCTGTTATTTTGATATGTATAAATTTTGTAACTTAAATTAAGCATGTTTCCGTCAGATGCTTGGAAAAAAAAAACAACTGAATTTATCTGGTAGCATCTCACAAAAATTTGGACTGTGCATAGGCCACTTAAAAAAAAAAAACAAAAAAAAAAAACGTGAGAGAACAAAAGACTGAATTTAAGTTATGAAATGGAGAAGAGAAGACAAAAGTTGATGCATAAAATGGTTAGACTGCAGGATCAGAAATATTTGGGCTTGAAAATGTTCTCATAACTATCTTCTAAACAAACGTAGTAAATTGGTCATTCTCATAAGATGCAATACGGCTCTTTTGGAAAAAGTTTGGACATCCCTGACTTAGACTGTAAAATAGATGGACGTAGTCTCCACAACATCACCCATCTGTTTCTGGAGCTGAGCTTGGAGCGGCCATACTGGTAATAAGGCTGGTGACAAGTGCCCAACACAGCTATTGTGCACTTGTCTAAATCCAAAAATGTCAGTGCAGTTATTTACTGTATTTGGAGTTCTGCAGAAGAAGATACCATTATTTAATGATATTCTACTGGTCTAAGCTGTGGAGTGTAGGAAAGCAGTCTGTGTCAGGGCAAAGACAGCCCGTGTGTCCTACATGATTCACCCATGTACAGCAGGGTCTCATGTTGTGCCCTCCTCACTCATGGTCACAGGGTAAAATGTGATGTTTTTAACTACGCTACAGCCATGAGTAAGTCCTACTCATATGTAATAGGTATTTAGTCCTCAACTCTATTTCATAAGGTTAAGAAGAATTAACCCAAATTATTTCAGTATATCATTGTTGATACATTTCGGTAATATTCATAAAAAAAAATTAGTTAAAATTTAGACAATCAAACTGAGTGCAAATTGCTACCTCAATTATATTGTGTAGATTGTACAGGTTGCTTTTTATAATGTACTGTGAAAATACCTCAACATATGAACCTCTGAAGAACAACCTTCCTAACAAACCTAACAACCTTTCTACTTAAAATCGTGGTACACGATCCCTCCTTCTCATGTGCAACGCCTCATGCACACATGAATTGCTTTTATTTATATCATTTGTCTTTAATTTAAAGGCATTTAGCTATTCATTGCATTGCAGACTCATCAAAGCTCTCTGATACCTATTAACACTATTTATGATACTCAATATTTAACTTTGATATTTGGAACTGCAAGTAGTTGATGGAAGTTTTGAAATGAAATTAACTTGCTGTCTTATTGAAACTCTTTATTTTTTGTCATTATCAGTTTTTTGTACATTTTTTTCTTCTTTTTCTTTTATCTATTTTAAAAAAAATATTTTTCTCCTTGTTTGTTTTGTTCCTTTTATTGTATTTGTCAAGACAATTATTGTTTATATCCTTGAATAATGCAAAAATGCAAAAATGCAAAAAAAAAAAAAAAAAAAAAAGAGGTAGACTTTCATGTGACTAAGGTCTATCATACCATGATTAATAATTTGTTAAAAATTAAAGGAAAAGTAACACCGTCATGAAAAACGAGACAAAATAAATTGGGGGAAATTTTCACCTTGTACTTTTCAAGCAGTCAGAACAGATGGTGCTGAGTAAATGTGAAAAAAGACATGAGGATTAAAATGATAATGTTGATATGTCAGGGACTGTGAGAATCAAACGGCATAAATGATTGATTCTTTCTCCTGATGGCTTTGAATGGACCAAAACTGTGGTGCTGCATTATGATGTAAAATTAAGACGCAAACATCATAGATATCTGAAGACAGAATGAAGAGATCTAACATTACATTTTTCATATTTAACCTCTCCAGAGGGGCATTTTTAAAGCCTGATGTTAATGTGAAGGAGGAACACTTTATATTCCAGTTTGGGGTTTTGCATGAGTGTATTTCAGTAATTTACTGTTCACGTTTTATGTCACAGATTTGTTTTAATTCAACCTGTGCACAAGATGTAATGTCAGTACTGCCACAACAGGAACGGTTCATCACATTTTAACAAGTTATTTATTCTTGTCCAACTTTTGAAGATTATTCTTCTAAATCCATTGTCACGTTCTCCTTTAGTTCTATAAAACAATCTGGTATCAGCTTTGGACGTGTCTGCTGCGCCTCTCTCTCTGCACAGATAATGAAAAATGAAATTACAGCCCAGCACAAAGATTTGTATCCTGCTTTGTGTTTATATAGAAACAGAAAGTGCTGTTTGTATCGCACAGCTCACAGATAGCAGCCTGTGTGTGTGTGTGTGTGTTCGTGTGTGTGTGTGAACGCTGTGCTGAGTTTGTGTGTCAAACATGGAGGGCGAGTGTGTGATGCACACGTGATAATGAGCAGTGGATCTGTGGTGCATGAGGAGGCTGCTGACCCCTGTGACCTGGTGTCTGTTTTTATATCTATGCTATAATAAATGCTCTACTCCCTGCTGACACCCCCTCCCCCTCTGTCTCTTCACGTCTGACCCTTTACCGTCCTCTCGCTGTGCCTGTTCATGTGTGTATCTGTGTGTGTGTGTGTGTGTGTAAGAGAGCGTGTTTGTGACTCAACAAGCATGAAGATAAGAGAGTTACAGAAGAACACCTTGGAGATCAGACTTTTTCATTTTGCACCATCAGAAGACACGCTAGAGTGTATGTGCCTGTGTGTGTGTTCATGTGTGTGTGTATGCAACTGTGAAGCCACAAAAGTTTCTGGGGATTGCGAGGTAATGCATCAAAGACACTTTGAAACATCAGTCGAGGCCACACAAACACACATCCACAGTTTTTTGGCACTAACTGGGCTTGACTTGGCGTTGAAAACAATGTGTCATGGGAGCTGAGCCGAGACAAGCGCTCAGGAGTTGCATCAGCTCTTCTATACGTGTGTGAGAGAGAGAGAAAGTCAGGGATTTAAATCTCTACCCCACACTTTTTTCACCTTGTATATAGCTTCTGGGATAAACAGAGACCACATATGATACAAGTATCAATAGAGAAGCAGTCTAGTGGAGGCGTGAGAAAGATTTACCTGCAGGTTTCTGCTGCCCAAAAACAGTAAAATGAGGTTTTTAAGATGAGTCTGTGTTCTCCCTTTTTTGGCTCAAAGTCCTGTCTTAACAGTAGTAAGCCATCTCTGACAGTTATTCATCGAGAGCAAAAAGTCATCATTGATTCTTTTAACTCCGTGTGCATCAGGAGCAGACTTTTTTCATTTGGATTGAAATTATTCTGATTGAAGATCTCAGGTCAACTGTTTACATGTCAGCTGATCTATTCCGATCTGGTGTTTACATGTACCACAACATTTAAACGGAACGGAAATTTTACAGACACATGACACTGGCAGATCAGTCACAAGTTTAAAAAGATGGAGGTCTATCGTCTGTTTTGCACAGCAATTTTTTTTTACACTTTTATTCAAGCAACAGCTTGTTAGTAATGTGCACCTGCTGGATTCACTAAAGAGGAGGAGGAAGCCGCCATGTTTTCACGTGGAGTAAACATCACTGCACATTTATGTCTAGACAGAGCCTGCGCAGACAAAGTGCAGCCTGATGTCTTTGTTTCACCTTTTACATGATGAAACTTTCCTTTCGATCGGTTTGGGAAAAGGAATATTCTACCCCTGTGCAACCGAATGTAATTCCATTCAGTTTTGGCCTCTTTATTCCGATTGAAGTGTTTATATGAAGCGTTTTTATTCAGTTTGGGCTCTAAACCAATTCCAATTGGAATATAAGGCACCATGTAAACCCAGGTACTGACTTCACCACAACCAGCACCTGAACTGACGGCTGTTTCATCTTGAATGTTTGAGTTTTTTCCCTTTTTTTCTGCTGCTCTGTGTCTTCAGCTCCATTAATCTGTCATTGACCTGTTGGACACATATAGGGCCATTTACACACCAGTGGTTCTTGGATGAAACACATTGGGTTTTGTATTGGCCTCTAGTTTACACAGAAACAGTGTTTAGCCTACTTAAAATGGAAACACCAAGGCCATTGTTGCTGGTAAGCAGCGAGCCTGATGTTTCAGTGAATCACTGTCATCACAGTCCAATTCTTGCATGCGTATTACAATTTCATGTTGGTATGGCCACACGTGAACTGGACAACAACATCAACATCAACAACAGGAACACTGGCAGGCTACCATGTTGAGCTGTGCTGCTGAATCTGCTGACTGTATTTCAACAAACTGTGCATCTGTTCATCTGATCAGCTCACCTCTTCCTCAGCTTCTAAGCTGCTGTTGCTTTAACAGCCCCTACAGTTATATCGCCAACTACAGGCACAGCATGCACACTACAGCGTTTTAAGTCCTTTGGCATTTCATGTAAATGCAGATTGTTTTCACTGCACTTTTGAGTGAAAAGTGAAACATTCTTGTGTAAGCAGGAGTGAAATTTGGATACACTTGCCATGTCTCGTTAGTTATATTAAAGGTGAAGTATGCAGAAATTTTCAATAGGTTTTGCTTCCCTGTTTACGAATAACATTCAACTCATCTCCTCCTCCATGGCTCAGAGTCAGCAGCTGTGCATGCTCACTGCCCCTAACTGTAGCTAATAGCATGGCTAACAGATGAAGCTTTGTAAACACACCATAGTCAGTAAAAAACAGCCCTGCCAGCACCTGCAGCATCACATGAGAGAAACTCAAGAGCCGTACACCTGACTTCCTGCAGGTAAATGAGGCACACTGCTGATATAGAATCATTCTTCTTCTGTGTTGTGGCCGCTATCATAGCCGCTCAGGATAGCTTCTTTTACTCGCTATCTGCAACACACAAAGTCACATGCACACTGGGCGCGCTGTGATTGGCTGATCATTACCCATAAAAACTCCTGTTCTCCGCCCAGAAGTGTCCTGAGCTCAACCATAACATTAACAAAACAGACAAGGAGGGGGTCTATAAGGTGGTGAGGTAAACACAGACACCGTCACACAAATACAGAGGCCTAGAGATGATGATTGAGTGGGATTATTCTTGTAAAAACTACATTTTTCATTTTTATGAAAATTCGGCAAACTCTACCTTTAAGTTACACCTTTTACTTCAGTCTTGTCCTTCATGTTTGTCTTCCAGGTGTCTACACTGTCTGACCTGGTGTATTCCTGCAGTTGTGATTATCATCCCCACTCTTCACTGTTTCCACTTGTGTTCCCTTACCTCATGGATTCAAGTCTGCGTCTTCCCCTTGTCCCACACCAGATCGTCTCATCTTGTCAATCCGTTCTTGTGCCAAACATACCAAGCCATCGTCAAGCTTTTCCTTTTTTTTTGTATTGCCTGATAATTTTTGCAATAAAGAGCTTCTTTGCTGGAGCGGTCGTGCATCTGGGTCCTCCCTTCTAGTCTCCTTGTCACAACTCTTCATCATCAAAAATGAAGAAGTAGTTTGGAGTGCAGCTCACTGTCTGTCACTGCAGGTGCATTTAAGGACGGTCATAAAACTGAAGCACTGTCCTTTTATTGTGAACATACCACTTTTATTTGAAGCCAGAGGTTATAAATAAAGCCGTAGTGTTTCACATAGGAAGAGTGTTTTCTTTTGACTTGATGTAGAGTAAGGGCTGCTCTTGTGTAACTCCACTTTATGACTTTATGAATTTAAAGAGGAGTTTGACTAAAAGCAAAATTCACTGAAACAGAAAAAAGGCTAAAATGTGGCTAAAACTAAGACTGAATCTTAAACTGCTGATTAAATTAACCCTGTAAAAGACTGGAGACCAACAGCAGACGTCTTTGGGGGGGTTGGTCCACTTCATATTTTCAGTTTATGTCTCCGCAGACTGACAGGAAAAGGTAGAAACAAGTTATAAAGATGCCTCTAACATCAAATGTCCTTTTTCATCAGAGTGAAGTGTCTGGATTTTGGGACTGATGTTTTTTAACACTTCCTTTTTCTCCTTTCAGGACAGAAATATGATCAGTGACACCTTCCAAAAAACCTTTGATGTCAGGTGACAAGTCTGAGACACGATCCCCCAAATCCATGAATCCATGTTTGTGTTTCAGCTTCAAAACTCACACACACACACACACACACACACACACAGACTTGTAGTGTCCGCTACGACGGAGTGAGTAGGGAGATTTTAGAGTCTAATGACTTGAAACCGAACAAACGCACACACACACACAAAATCCTGAGACTCGGTCGAAAGAAGAGTACGAGGTCATGTAAAGCAATGTAGTAGTGTGTAGTCTTACTTGTAGACTCTCCTCGCGGGGAGAAGAAGAGCGAGCAGGGCGGGGGTTTGCTTTTGATCAAAGATGGCCTCGACTGTTTGTCCTGGAGTTCCAAGTCAAAGGACAGCAAACTTTTCTACACTATATTTTTATAAAACTCAGCCTGTGAGCCACAAAAGATCAAAAGGAAGCCTGTAATATATTTCAATTAAAGTGTCACTTCAAGTGTGTAAAAAGTGTTTCAAATAAAACTTCAGAATCCAGACTCATGTTAGGAAGGATGAAGGAATATATGACTTTGTATGAGCAGATCCAGCTCTGAAAGTGAGGTCTAAAACTCTCAACATAGATTAAATCATCAGGTATAAAATCAACCCAAGAACAGAAACTCAAACAGGTGTGTTTGTTTGTCTGTTTGTTGATTTCTTGTAGTTGAATATCAATAACAGAGGGAAGAAAAATGGTCTGTGCCATCCTGTGGTGACACTGAAAATCTTTTGTTGATAAGATTTGTTCTAGTTTGAGAAACTCAGTACAGATGATTAAAGTGAGGTGTATTGTGCTTCTTTTAGTCTGTGTAGTCCTGGTTTCCCTGCAGTAGCTTTGCATGATTCACAGCCCAGAAAAACCTTTTTTGTCTCTCACTGGTGTTTTAGAAAACCCTTATTTTTGCCTCTTTCTGAAACTCTTTGTTCTAGTTTCTCCTTTCTCTTTTAACTCTTTCCCCGCCATTGACGAGATTTTCCGTCATTCTGTGTTTTTGCCCCCACATTGCGGAGGGCGCTGTTGTGCATCTTGTGCATCATCCACACACTTTTTAGTGCACAAAACAAACGAAGAAGAAGCAACTCTCACGTAGACTTATAGCAAAAACTGTATCCCTTGACAACATTCTACACGGCCATCAGCATTCTTCTGAAAATGCAGCTACTGTGAGATACAGCATCACAGAAGCTTCGGAGTATTCATGGACTCGGACTCCGATAACTCGCACTTTGACCTACATTCAGACGAGTATAATACACCCAACAGTGTTTAAGCTGTTTGAACCAGAGGAAAGTTTCCACAGTCACTGATGGTTTTGGGGGGGTCGTCAGGTCATCTGCTGCTGTTGGTCCACTGAGTTTTCTGAAGTTCAGATTCAACTGCTGACGAGCTCTTTGGAGAGGCTGGTTTCACTTTCCATCAGAACTTGGCTCCTGTCCACGGCACCAAAAGAACCAAAACCTGGTTCAATGACCAGGATGTTACAGTGCAGACCAAGAAACACAGATGAAGGCTTTTTTGTTTTGGCAGTTAACACCTGTTATTCAGGTGTTTGTCCTGGTGAGATACTGTCTCCGTCTTTGTCTAGAAACACATGTCCTCTGATATCGATGTACTGCTCATTAATATGCAGTAAAATCTGTGATTTTCTGTTGTGTTGTAGATTTCCGGGGTTATTTTTATAGAAAGAGCCTTGCATATCATAACGTTGCTTTTAAGTGTTTTTGAGTGTGTGGGAGTCGAACGCTGATACAGCTGCTGCTTCTCTCTAATGTGAAACTCCTGTTGACCTGTGTAAGGGCTGTTTTCCACGCAGCGTTTGGCCCGACACTTGAATCCAGCACTCATGACTGCTGAAGTGGGTTCAAAGGCTCTGGGAGAAACAGAAGATCTGACTTTAACTCCTCGTAACTGGTGGTGCTGCGCGCAAAACAAACCTCTCCTCTCTCACTACATCGTACTCTGCTCTTTGTTTTCAGCACTCATTCTTCCACCGCCGTTTCATCGTCCAAATAGAAACTGAGAAGCCCCGAAGCTCATCTTCCAACTATCGATTTCTTCGTTACGATGCTGGTTATCTCAAGATTAGAGCTCAGACCACATATGATGCTTAGCTGAGAAGATAAAGGAAGTGCTGTAGCAGAAAGACAACAAAGAGCTTTGACCTGATTGTAGAGAGTTCATCAAAATTAGAAGGTCCTGGAACAGTGTGCTCACTCTGTTGTTTGCCCTTTGCTGATATTGTCTTGCAGAGGAGTGGCAGTGATGCTGCATGCTTTAGAGCTACAGAGAGCAGAGAAATGTCAGTGTGTGTTTTCTCTTCTACACTCCACAAAGACCTGTCATGTTTCTCCAGCCGTGTCAACAGTGATGACGATTAACCTCTTACACTCCACCGGGTTCTCAGCAACCCGTTTACCATTCCTCTGACGTCATCAAAGTAAAAACAGTGACCACTTTGTCACACATTGGAATGCATCCTTTATTAGAAAGCTTAGATTCTTCACATTTCAGCCACTAAGTTAGTTTTATAGTTTATTTTACTGACAAAACGTAATTAGTGAAAGAGTCGCTCAGATGGCGATCACAGCAACTGGGACGTCCTACCTGTTTTGAGGTCATTAAAACTTGGCATATTTTATATTTTTTAGACTTCTGGCTACAAAACAAAAGTGTCTCCATCTTGATACATGGAGATTTGATGCCAGGAGAGCCTGATTTATACTGGAAATGCTCTCTGCTTGATTGGCTAGTAGCATTAGCTGAAGCTGCGTAAAAGCCTTCTAATGGGCTTGCTTATTGGCTATTGGGCCTATCACTAACTCTTACAGTAACCAGTAGCCTTACCGTTCACACAAAGCCTGCTTTAGCTAGATAGACTGCCGAAAAGACTTTTTTTTTTTTTTTGCTGCATGTAATCATTTATATTCATGTATTCAACAGGAGCGGTACAATCCGTGACCCAGAGCTATAATTTCACAATTTTTAGTGAACTTTTTCACAGAGAGAACAAAGCTTGACTACAAAGAAGACACTGAGCACTGATACAGCTGATTTTGTTCATATGAATTTGTCAGACTAGACTCTGATAAATGCAAACACATCGGCTACTGTTTGGACACCAGAGACTTAAAACTCTCCAACTCCTACAAGATTTAACCTAGAAAGCTTATGTTTTGCCCAGATGTAGATGACAAGGTGTAGAAGTGATGTGGTGGATGTTTAATGTTTGGCATGAAGTATCTTGAAGTAAATGATGCTCAAAAATTGGTTGTAAAAAAAAAACAAAAAAAAATTGAGAGGAAAACAAAAAAGTGTTTAAGCTGCATTTATCCTGATGTGGACTTTAGCATGACATTTTCAGAAACTAGAGACTTTAATCCATCAAATGAGGTGTCACTGATGAATTTTGACCTTATGTTTTTACAGTTATAAGCTCTGAAACATAGCATGGTAAAAAGGCCAGAATGATTTGGGATGTAAGGGGTTAAACCTTCAATATGCAGAAAAACATTTGACAAAGACAATATGTGTGAGTCCATGGAATTATCAGGCCTTGCAGCTGACTGAGTGTTTCACCAATTGTGTGTGTGTGTGTGTGTGTGTGTGTGTGTGTGTGTGTGAGTGATGAGCAGCACTAGCAACTGAGCAGTAAAAGTGGTTAAGCTGGGGACTGACCTAGATAGAGCAGAGCTGGACAGGCTGTGAGTTCATGTGTGTGTGTGTGTGTAGTAATTGGTGAAGTAGCTGGAGTGTGTAGAGCAGGGGTTGAGCGAATGTCCGACCACCAGGGAGTGTGGGATCAAAGCTCACCACACACACACTGCGAGGTTTTCTAGCACAGACGTTGTGCACAGGGATACAGAAGGAGCACACATGAAGCCTCGGGGTCATAAAATGTATAAAATGATTTGTGGCATCGCCATGCATTCACTGCAGGGATCAACACTGTTAGATTGGTGCAAATGTCCTGTATGGTGACAGTCTCCATGTGTGATACCTGGAAGCACTCTTTAGAAAACTTATTTCTGCACACACAGACGCTGACACACAGGTATAGAGGCCCAGAGAAGACGATTGAGCAGGATTATTCCAGTACAAATTAACATTTAATTTATTAGGAAAATCCTGCATACTCTACCTTTAAAGGCTTAATATCTTAAAAGAGTTCCAGCTCTGGCAATCAAGGGCAAAATGCATCACTCAACGCAGAGCACATGGAGCGAGGCGACACCCNAGCCCCCCCCCCCATCAAAATAGAGATACCAAACTGTATCTTACTGAAATCCAACTATAAACCGTCATATGGCACTTTTCCACTGACCCGTCTTGGCCCTACTCTACTCGACTCTACCTGGTTTGTGTTGTTTCCATTAGCGCGGTACTACGCGTCAGACGCCAGTTTTTAGTACCTACTCTACCCGGGTTCTAAGAGAGTAAAGCCGATACTAAAACGTGACGTCAACGGTCTGCCGGTCACTCATTGTTCAGAGAATGTCGTCTCTGCAGCTTCTGACTCTGTACAAATCACTTACAAGAGGCAAACGAATAAGTCAGCGAATGACATTTAAACCCGACGGCACAGAACCAGACTGAATGAACACAAAATACAGCCCTAAAATATACCTTCATGATTCCTAAATAAGTAAATAAATCCCTTTTAAAGAAAAAGAAGTTAACAGCAAAGATAGTTCAGTTTAAAGAGTCTTTTAAATTAAATCAAAGTTCGTCGGCGCAGGAGCGATCTGTCTGCCACGAGAGTCTTTATGCACCAATCAGTCCATTAATCCACAGGGAACCAAAAAGGAAAAACAGTTCAAAGAAGAATGATTGATCAACAAAAAATCTCTGGTATACCAGGCCCAAAAATCAAAAATTAAAGTGATCTCACAGGATCCAGTGAAGAGTTAATGTCAGGAAGCAGCTCCTTCGTTTTCCTCCGCGTGCAGCAGCACTAAGCTGTTGTTTACCTCCTGTGTCATGCCGCACGACATTGAGCCGCTATATTACTTTAATGAAATCTTTTGAAAGCTTTTTTTTCCTTTAAAGACCACCGTGGCACATATGTTAGTACACAATTATGTTTGTGTCACGTTAAAGATGACATGCACGCACTTCTGCGCAGCACTTTAGCGCAGCTGTGTTATAAGATCCACGCCCACTGTGAGTCTGTAGTCGGGCTGGTGGATAAGGTAACCAAACCGAGTAGAGTTGAGTAGAGTAGGGCTGGAGTCGTATAGCGGTAAAGCGCCAATAATGAGCAGAGCCACGTCTGGAGTCAACAGGTTTGGGGTTTACACAGGGCGTTAAAGACACCATGAGGCTCATCATGAGGGTGGAAAACTGTTGTTAATGTAATTACCGCAGGAAATGCTGGTCTAACTACTTCCCCCCGGCAGTGCTGCTCACTAGTGAGTCTTAAAAACAGAGGAGGAAGCTGCAGCCAAACACAACCAGAGAGAAACTGTTTACACTTTGTGTCTCTGTGTAGTTGAAAAGATGATCTGTGTTTGAATCAGTCTAGGAAATGAGATGCTGGTTCGGTTTATTTAAGACATCAGTCTGCTGTCTCCTCTTAACGTTGCTGATCCCAATCCTTGTTTTATTGAGCACAAACTAACAGTATATTTGTATTTATGGGAGTTAAAGGACATTAAGAAAAGCAGACATGGACACAAGGTCGACCTCGTGTTGGATAATAAAGTTTGTAGCCTAATCCCATTACAAAAATTGAGTGAGTGTAGTTTTACAGGCGTGTGATAATAGGGCTGAGTTAGTGATAAAAGCCGGCTGTAGATGTAACAGATGGTTCAGTCTTTTATTATTCTGCTTACAGCAGCCTCAGCAGTGTGGTGAGATCACTTGGTGGTATCATTAGATTCTATAAATACTTTTACTGGAGCTCATGCTTCACTGTGTATGTGCCTTACACTCTATAATGGGAGGTTTGAGGACGTTTTGCAGCTTTAATACATATATATGATGTTTGTGCTTTACAAAGGATATACAGCCTGGCTTTTATCTGCGTCCTGATTTGCCTCCATCCCTGTCTTGCAGCATTTTTCATCATTATATTTGTGTCCACCTCCTCCCACGCCCTCCTTTATGTTCCTGTGTGGCTGCAGCGCTCCCTCTCTGTGTGTCTCTTCCTCCTTCTTGCTCTCCGTCCCCTGACAGTTTGTTGTTTAAAGCATACTTCAAACCAGACTCAGCCTTTTGACCATGGCAGTCTGCACTCGTGTGTGTGTCTGTGTCTGTGTGTGTGTGTCCATGGAGCAGTTTCTTTCATCTCTAAAATAGGAGGCCAATTTTAGGGTCCCTTCTGTCTTGTTTTTTTTAGTTGGTTTGTGTCGAACTTTTTCTTTAACTATCTCTCACATCTCTGACTTGAACCATCTTTCTCCTCCCTCTTTTCTTTTATCTCTTTTGATCTTTTCTTTTCAACTCTGTCTTTCCTTTACTCCCTAATCCCCCTCACTGCAAAAAACTCTAATTTTAGCTCTTTTTATTGACTTTCTATAAGAGTAGTGAAACCAACATCCGCCCATGAACTACAGTTTTTTTTTCTTTTCCATTCACAGTGTTCTGTTCCTTTTTTCCCTTTCTAACAGCCAGTATGTTCAACAAACTCTCACATCTATTTTATTTTGATCTTGAGGCGTAGTCCAAGACCTTGGTCTGATGTGTTTCACTTCAGATTTTGGGAATACATTTTTCTCTATCATGGATGTATGCTAGGATAATTTTCATACTTACAAAACTTTAAGAAAAAAGTGGGACATGGGAAAAACTTTGGACTGGGTGTTGAGCAATTTTTCCACATATTCCATTAAAATGCAACAAACAGAATTGGCGTAAATACTGACAGGAAAGAACAGAAAAAGTCCTCACGACAAGTGAAGCTTAATCATTTAATCAATTCATTCATTATTACCAACACAGACCCAACATCAAGACCACACTTCAGCAAATTAAATGTAAATTTACAAGGACATTTCTATGGTTGAATCCTACAGGACAACCCTGTACAACCCTGTTTAAAAACCATATTTCACTATAATATTGATTCAAGGAAAGAAAACATTGATTTCTTGTATTTTTTGCATTGCATTGTGGGAACAACATGAAGGTGAGACTTCATGAGTTGGAAATCAGATTGTTCCCCAACTCCATGGTACAATGTACTGTCATAAGAGCACAGATGCAGCCTTTTTACAGGAATATTATTCATTTTTCAACTCACACAACTTCACAGTTGTAATAATTGTTGTTTTTTGGAATAAACTAATCTTTGATCTCCGTTGAATATTTAAAACCATACAACTTCCAAACAGAAAACACCACTCCCCTCCTGGAAACACTTTTTCCTCCTGTGTCACTGGTCGCTTAGTCCTCCAACCCTTTGTTTCCTAATTATTAGCATACTTTAGCACCTCTCAGATGTTTAGCTACAGCTTCAAAGTTGTACCCAGAATGCCGTTGTGATTTGTAAATCATCAGATATTGCCACAGTGAGTGGGGAGACAATGCAGTGGGTATGAGACCTTGTTGTACAGGCCCACTTTTTTGGTTGTGTACATTGTTGAGTTGAAAACTTTAAATTCCACATAGAGTTTGAAGCTGGGACTTGGATGGGTCTTGTAGGTGCTGCCCCACCCAACACCCAGTGCAATCCCATATCAAACCCATGCGGGTAATTGGAATAGGGCCCTTACCGGACACATTATCAATCCCATATGGGACCCACTTTCTAACCTGTGTATAGCCCACATAGGCCCCACATACAAACACTGGCTGGGTAGGTAGTCTGCGCGGTGGGAGTTAAAAAATCTGGAGGTAATATGGCATTTTGAGACCTCATCCAAATCAACAATCAAAATTCAAGTTAGTGTCTTCACACAAATAAATCTAGTATTGAAGTAAAAAAAAATATTTATTCAAAATACAAGACCGAGAATTTTTTTTGTTACATGAATAATTTAAGTAATGTGAGGCTATTTCCTTTTAGTTCATCAACACAACGAGAGATGATCTTGTTATCTTTACTGTTTCATTTGGTATTTTTGGAATCAGAAACTGAACTTGATTCCTTACCATAACTTGTTACCATGAGTGAGGAGGGCACACAGTGGACATGAGGGCCATCTCTACATGGATGAACCACACGGGTGGCATGATCTGTCTATACTGGCCTTTCATCTCAGTGTGGACGTGCTGCCTAAACTACATGACGGGCCACGCCAGACATTGTAGTCTGGCAACCCTCATGCTGAAATTACTCAAAAACCTCATTAAAGACATCAAAAGGTTAATTAATTCAAATAAAGACTAGTTTTGTTTGATCTGCATGAAAAAAATCAAGTTGGTTTGACTTGCAAAGTTCATTAACCACATTGAAAAAATGGAGTGGTTCATACAGCGTTTAGTTTTGCTTCATCCACTTGACAAAATTAAGGTCACTGCACTTGAATTTTATTTTGCATGTAAAAAAGTGGTTTAAAAAAAAGCAATGCTGTCGTGCAGAGAGCATCAATGAGAGTCATTTAGTCAAGTGGGTGTAAATTAGAGTGAAACTGGAGAAATAAAGTGAATGTCAGATAATTGTTTCTTCAACAGGTCAGTTCTTATAATTATGGTTAATTTCCCAGGGTTCATTGTTGAAGAAATTGTGGATTTATAGTCCCAGTCTCTGAATAAAAAAATAATTTGTGGTTGAGAAAAGCTGTTGATATGATGTGTAAACTCCTCTTTCATAGCTCTCTCTCTTCTGAAGCTTAAATAAGGGGTGTGATATCATATTGCAGCACATCTTGTATTGTGTTTATGAGAGAGGAGGAGGTTGATCCCAGCCGTCAGTGTTTACTGCAGCAGTGCCAGATGCACCAGCTGAGCCAGGCCCGTCTAAAGTTTGACAGGCAGTCCCCGAGCAGGCCGGCACAGATAGACACAGCAGCAGATGCAGACAGACAGGAGCGAGCCCACACACAGTGGGGAACCGTGACTGTACAGCAGGCAGCAGTGAGATAATCGTCCTTTCAGGGCCAGTCTCCTCTTACTGAAAGAACTGACAGGTCCCCGCTACCTCTACTCCGGAGTAGTGAGTAGGAATTGACCGAGTCCACGAGCCGAGAAGTCCGAAGTCTCCACCTTATACTGTCCTAATTCCTTCTCTCTCCCTCGACCTCGACGACGACCGCACTTAACACTTTACTGCCTCGTGAAAGTATGAGTGTCCTCTGTTCGTCCCCTCCAAACACACGTCTGAAAGGAGAGGGGGTGTTGTGTTTGGCTTCTGAAGCAAACAGTTCAGTCAAAGTTAGCGACTGAAGACAAACAGTTTTTACATCACGTGAGTCATTACATCAACTCAGCACTGATGAAGTCACTGTAAAACATGGAAGTGTGACTGTGCAGAAGTGAGAGGAACATGAATGACTCCAGAGGTAAGTCCTACAGAAACCTAAATGACATATAAGCATTTTAGTTCTGTTGTTCAATCAGCAACATGGGACAAAGTGTCAGTATGTGGAGTGTTGGAGTGTAGACTGTTTATTACGCTGCCTGGACAAAAAAGTCACCACCTGGATTTAACTAAGAAAATAAGTACAAGCCTCCTATTGAATAATAACGGCATGGGCGATTATCTGTCAGCTAGCTGCATGTTATTAAACCCTAGCTGATGCTGATGCAACTAGGGTCGAATGATTAAAAGCTGAAAGGAGTAACCACTGGAACTGTTTAAATGTGATTTTCTACTGAATCCTGGGGGACTTACCAATATATGTGCTTCTTATTACTACAATTACTATGATTATATATATATATATATATATATATATATATATATATATATATATATATATATATATATATCGGCATAGGAGATGAATAAAAGTTAGCGATTTTTGTGAATGCAGCTGTGGAGACTTCAGAGGGTAAAATGAAAGGACAACACAAACCTCCAGCATTTGACCCTTGTTGAAGTGACTCCAGTCTGTTTCCACATCAGACTGAAAACTAGTTTTGTGGTTTTGTGGGTTAATTTTTCATAGAATGACCCAAGAGGCTTTCCAGGAAAAAAAACAGCTTTATTTATTTATTTTATCTATTTCTGCCCGTAGATTTTTCTCTGAAATGCACCGAGGGCACAGCATTTTACAACACAACATGACAAGGCCAACATAAACACCACTTTTTATGGTTAGAGGCCAGATATGTAAGCAGAGAGGGAGTGATAAAATGGAAATAAATTAATAATTAAGGTTCGTTTCAGGCTGAGGTTACAAATAAGGCTGACAGATTTTGTTATTGAAAATGAAGAATTCAAACTCCTCTCAAAGAAAAAATCCTTTCATATGTGAAATTTCACACAACATGTTTGTAAAGCCAGGCGTCCTTGGAAGATGATTTTTAGTAAACCTAGACTGCTGCCGTGAGGATATAACACTCCAACACTCCAATTCTATGCACAGCTTCATAAACTTTGAAATGCACGTTTTACTTCACAGTTCAGTTATCAACTGGTGTGATGTGTGACCTTCGTGGAGTGTTACATGTGAGCTTCACAGCAGTACTTTGGATGATTTTTTTCTTTGGAATAAGTACCAGATTGAATGGGTCACAGCCTGTATACAGACTCTGAAGAACACATCTCTGAGGAGGTTTTTTCAAGGAATTAAAAATGCTGATTTCAACAAACAGCAAACCAGTCCCAAACTAGACCAAACTCTCAGCCAGAACCAATCGAAAGTGTTTTACAAGATTTGAATAAGGAGAGTGCGTAAAATTAAACTATTCATGTGTTTATCTTTTGTAACAACTGTGGTAGTTATCAAAAAAAACATAACTTTCTACAGCAGCAAAACCATAAACTGTACAATCAGTGGATGCCATGACAGTCAGCTCTAACTGAGGCCTTCAGTATAACTGTATAACTGAGGCTGCAGTTTAGGTCAAAATCTCTGTCTCCTAATGCATTCCAGATGAGAGGTGATAAAACTTAAGAAAATTATTACACCTGGTAGAAATGTTTCTCACATCCTTATGTGATATGGCGATGCTATTTGGCTGCATTGTGTTCAAGTCCTCTTTTTTTCTGAGGAGCTGGTTCTTCATAAGTGATTAGACATTTAAAACCAAGTTAAAGTTTCATTTTCCAATGATTGACAGCTGTCGTTTGTGCATAGTATGTGTTTTTTTTTTTTGTTACCTGGCTCCACCCAAATTCTTACTTTGCAGACTCTGGCTGCACAATGACAGCCCCAGTGACAGAGTTTTTTTGGCTTCAAAACTGTGCAAAGGTGAAAAGCAGAGCCACGTTGTCCATTCTGTATATCAGTGATTCCCAACCTGTGGGTCGTGAAGGTATTGTAAGTGGGCCGCCAAATCAATTCCAAAATAATATGATTTTAGTGGAGTGTAATTATATAAAGATACAAGATACAAATAAAGAAAGAAAGATACAAATATACAGAATGATGTTTTATCTGTTAAAACTCAGCTATGAACTTGGTCAGGAATATAAAAATGTCCAGATTTTCCTATATAAATATCCACTAAGAAGGCAGTTTAGAGCCCAATGGGTAACATGACCCGACTTAATTTAACAACGACCCAATATGGAATAAAAAACAAAATTATACATGCAACAAAGCCCAAAATGTAATAACTTGTCAAAAATGTAGCAAAAATGCCGTGCCCAAAACATAACAAAAAGAATGTATTAAAAGCCTGAGAGTAATAGCTGACTCAACTGCAACAAATTGTTACACTTTGGCTAAAATTTTACATTGTTTTGAGCTTGGAATCTGGAATCTGTTACATTAATTACATAACTGGCCAGTTACACTAAATATTGGGTTTTATTACATTTTGGGTTCTTGATACAAATGGGTCTCTAACAAGGCATTTTATATTCTCTGTACTTATTGGGTTGGAGATGGGCCGCAAGCATTTTTGATACTTTAAAATGGGCCCTGAGTTAGAAAAGTTTGGGATCCACTGCTTAATACAGTCTGTGAGCACAACTCACAAACCTCCAGATCCAAATGTTCCAAAGCCAAAGTACAGAGCGTATCTGCGGCTTGCGAGTGCAGACTTGGGGCGTAGTCAAACTGGCCATCAGAATCTTCCTGTACTCAAGCATAATGGGCCATTTCCTTCCTCACGAGCAAGTATGGTCTGCAGTACCACACACCCTAATATGCAACAAACCTAAGGCACACACATGACCCGCTGACATCATCATGAAGCATCTGGTTACAAGCAGTCAGAGTCAGCATGATTGACTCTTCTTTTAATAGAAAGAAAGATATAGATGTAAAGACCTATAGACAGAATTTTGTACTGCCTGGTCAAAAAAAAGTAAGTAAGTACAAGATTCATTTCCATCCAGTGTTGTATTGTTTTTTCACCAAGTTCATGTTTTGATGATGGGAGCGACTGACTACTGCATAAAGCCTTCTCCAGCAGTGTTTACTCTCTACGTACACAGCAGTGGTTGTAGAAAAACAAGATAAAACAAACAGTTGTAGTATGGAGTAGAGCCAGCAATGCAGCAACAAGGACAACAGCTTCTGCGTATGATGGGAAATCACTGGACAAAATTGCGCTCCAGGTGTTTGAATATGAACAATAAAGTTCTGCTTAACTTCGTTTATCTAAAGTTTGCCTTCAGGAAATGTAATACTTTTAAAAATGTTGCTGAATATTTTTTCACTGTCCTGATCTTTAAACTAAGCCCAGATGAATGTAGAAGTGAATTGATCCGGTCTGTAGATATGTGGTTGAATGATTAAAAAAAGAGGCTAATTCAGGACACGTTCGCATTGAGCAAGTCAGAGCTTAATCCATTTAGAGCATACTGTAACTATCCAACAGTATATCTGCTCTATTGGCAGTGTAAACCTGTATTTGATTAAAATCACATCTATAAATAAATGAGTACTCCATCCACTCTCTCCATCTTACAATCCCCTTCCTCAGAAATGTGTGTGAGTAAATAAAAATCCTCAAACAGCTGGTAAATCAGAGGACCCGAGGTGCCCTTTCCCCCCCTCTTCAAGCAAACCCTGGCAGCGCCACACATCAATACTCCTTCATTTCAGCATCGTTTCCAAGCCAAATAACTCCTCTCTCCCACAGGTTCCTCCTGCAGGCAGACTTGGCAATGCAAGGAGCCCGTTTCCTCATGCAGCGCCTCGCTTGGCACAAATACAGAGTGAGGAAGTGGAGGGCTTTGAACTGATTATGTAAGTGCACAGGTCTGGACTGCTGCACACACACCAACTCACAAATGAAAATGAAGACAAAACTATAGTGTTAGGTAATTTTAAAGGTAGGGTCTGCGGGATTTGCCAAAAAAAATAAAGTATCAACTTTTCCTACTCAATCTTCACCTCTGCTCCTCTATGCATATGTGTCAGTGTCTGCGTCTGCCTCAACCCCCTCCACTGCCTGTGAATTGAATTCACAGGAGGAATCAATGAGGGAATAGATAAAAAATTGGGTTGATAAGCTCAATAGATAATGGTATTTGTATCTACAAAATCTTGTCAAAATCCATCCCTATTGGAGAGTAGACATGGTGACCCCAGCCAATCACAGCACACCCGGTGCCCTCTTGACTTTGTGTGTTAATGATAGTGAGTGGGAAGAGCTATCTCAAGCGAGTATGAGGGCGACTGAAGCACAGGAAGAATGATACAACATTTGCAGGATCTTTCATTTACCTGTAAGAAGTCAGGTGTACGGCCCCTGAGTCTCTCCCACGTAGAATTGCGATGCTGCAGGTGCTCGCTGGGCTTGAGAGTGTGTTCATGTAGCCATGATCACAGGTAGTGGGCATGCGCTGCTAGCGGCACTGAGCCACGGAGGAGGAGCTCAGTTTGGTAATTGTGTTTACAAACAGCAACTAATATTCCTGCACGTGCACCCCAGCTGCATGTTCTGTCTGACAGGTGGCATGACTGACAGACAGATGGAGTCATGACACCAGGGAGAGTTCCTGTGCTTCCCACTCCATTAATTGTCTCTCTCCATCCATGTTGAGCTGTAAAACCTCATACCTGCTGTCTCCTGGCGTGTCTCTGCCAAGTGGCAACAAATGGGACGATACAAAAAAATAAGTGAATAAATGTTTACAGCCTAGTACAAATAATGTGTCCCACCTAAATTGCTAATTTTACGAATGGCACACACTGCACTGTAGGTTCATTTTTTGCCAAAGTGAATCTTGGGGTCGTGGAAAAGATGTTAGTGTGTGGCTCACTACCCCTTTTCAAATCAAAACTCAAAACACACCTGTTCAGAACTGTATTCCCCCTGTAACCCATTCCCTCTTCATTTGATTCACTTGTTGTGCTTGTATTCTTGTTGTTTTAATCATTTGTGTTGTGTACTTATGCTTTTATCCTTGTTGTTAAGTGTCCTGGAGTGTTGAGAAAAGCGCTTTAAAAAAAAAAAAAAAGTATTATTATTATTATTATCATTATTATTATTATAAGAATGGTCAAATCACTGGCCTGCATTAAGCAGAGAAAACATCTAAGGTGATTGATGCAGAAACTAAAAATGTGTTATGAACTGTCCAATGCGTAATTAAAAACTGGTAGGATAGTGGGAAACCATTGTTTTCCAGGAAGAAACAAAGTCGGAAAAATATCCTGAATGATCGTAATCAGCAATCATTTGAATGTTCAGCCAAATCAAATCAAAGAAAAGCAACAGCTGAACTCAGGAGTATGTTTAACAGTAAAAGTAAGAGCATTTCCACATGCACGATGCAAAGGGAACTCAAGGGATTGAGATTGAACAGCTGTGTAACCTTAAGAAAACTGTATCACCAAGGATAGCCACAAAAAAAAGCCTTTAGTTTGCCAGGGAGCATAAAGATTGGACCCTGGAGGAATGAAATAATGACATGTGATCTGATGAGTCCAGATTTACCCTGTCCCAGAGTGATGGGAGCATCAGGGTAAGAAGAGAGGCAGGTGAAGTGATGCACCCAGTTCCTACTGTATGAGCCTGTGGGGGCAGTGCTATGACCTGAGGTTGCCTATCTAAACTTATTTAAGCATTGCCACAGTGAATGTGTGCTGTTATCAAAGCTACAGGCATCCAACAAATTTTCAGTGTGTGACGTTTCTGTTTTGAATGCGACTATTAGTGTATTAGTGAATGAACTATTATTATTTAGTCAGGCAGTGTATTAATTCCTGTGGTTGAAATTATGTGATCATGTCCTTTCAGGGCCTCTGTGGCTTTAAACAAATCTCTGAGTCATCCTGTCGGCCCACTGTAACTGGAGAAGGGGGGAGGGCTTCAAAAGGGAAAGTATCTCAGACTGTTAGACCCCATTTTTAATGGACGGAGTGGAGCAAGAAAGAGAGGCCTGGTGAGTGTTAATCCAACATTTATAAACCTAAAGTCTTAGAGTAAGTCCTCTTTCTGTAAACTGTAAGGGGGGAGAAAGTTTAGAATAACCTCAGCAGCCAGATTAATGCAGGGACACAGGAGTTCTGTCTGCGTTTTAGTGTGTGTGCGTTTCTCTCCCTCAGCTCTCTCCGAGTTCAGGGCGTGACTCATAAACAAATATTTTTCTCTTGGTTCTTGTGAGCTGGGTTCTCACCGGGTGATTCTGTTTAACCTTTCAGCCTTGCTTCAGAGGACAACATGAGGGTTTTTCGACATGCAGAGGACACTGAAGTGTCCTCTGGACCCAGCTGTGTGTCTCTGAAGAGTAAACAGTCCAAAGAAGATTATATATGGTTCTCTACTGAACCCAGACCCTCAAATACAAGGTAAGACAACTCAGACATCCAACAATTAGGAACCATATTTCTAGTACATGTTTATGTTACTGTATTAAAATGTCAAAAAGTGTGATCATGCTTTAGTGACGACATGCAAAGTAAATAAACTACGCATTCATCCAACATCATCCTGCGTCATACCTCATCATCAAGTACAAGTATAAACAAATTGACACAAAATATTCTTTTAAGGATGATTAATTGATACAAATGTGTTTTGTAAACCTGTTTAAAAAGTATGCTCAGATTCAACAGATTCTAATTTGCCCCTTTGTAGCACCAACAACTTTGAAACATTAAAATTTGAGTTGGAACATCAATATAAGCCCAGGTCACAATCAAAGACTGTGTAATGTATGAATGTGGTCATCCACTTGTCTCTGATAGAGTCTTGAAGCCCCTCGTTGGCGGGGGCCATGTTGGACATGCTAACTTCCTGTCAGTTAGGTCAGTCAGTCCTTTGTATGGGAAAAACTTATTCACTAATAACTTTGAAGAAAAAAAAAAAAAAGGTAGCCCCCCAAAACAGTAAATGCTGTTAGGGAAATGAACTGTCCATACCCTCTTTTTCCTACCAGGATGTTAACCCTCTGAAAAATGTTTGAACAGGAAGTTACCACTTGGTCACAAATCACTTAAACAAACACTACTGAGCTAAATATATCTTGATATTTTTCAGCTTCAGCCAACAAGTCATAAAAATAGAAAGTGTGTCCTCACAGGGGGAGGAAGAGGAGTCTGCTTCCTGTGGAGGAGCAGACGTCCCGCTGTGCCGTGCTTCAGGAAGTCCTGAAGGATCCAGACTCTACCAGCTGTGGACACTCGTTCTGCAGACAGTACCTCACCTCTTACCAGGACCAGTCTGGTTCATCAGGAGACTTCCTGTGTCCCCAGAGTGGAAAAAGATCCAGAGTGGGACATGGACCTCAGACCAGCCCTGAAGAAAGTAAGACTGTACAGCTGTCTGTTTATGTGAGCAGCTCTGAAAACAAAACATGATCTCACATGATGCCATTCAAAACACCATGAAATCTATGTTTACAGGTTTTCTGCTTCAGTAGATATCTGCTGTGGGATCTGTGTCCATTAGGGATAATCTGATCTTAAATCAAAAACATTTAACATTGGCAAGTTGTAGTTCTTTGTATTACTTATTTGTAAGGATGGACATGGTGAGCTTTAAGTGTCAATATGTGCTCTTTGATTTAGAATAGAATAGAATAAAATATTCTTTATAGATCCTCCAAGGGGGAAATTTCTGTCACAGCAGCTCACAAACATTCCAAGTGCAAAAGATGCAACAATCAAAAAAAAAAAAAAAAAAAAAAAAAAAAAAAAAAAAAAAAAAAAAAAAAAAAAAAAAAAAAAAAAAAAAAAAAAAAAAAAAAAAAAAAAAAAAAAAAAAAAATACAAATAAGATTGAAAAAATAATAAGCTAAATAATTAGCTATAATAATAATAATAATAATAATAATAATAATAATAATAATAATAATAATAATAATAATGACTTAAGATATTTATCAGAAATTAGCTATTTAGAAAAATATAAAAATAGCACTATTTACAAAGAATAAAAATAACACTATTTACAAAGAATGATGATACACAATCCAAAAAGAAAAGAACGATGAAAAGTGACCAGTTAAGTAATGTGCAGAATTTTTTTTTCCATGAGATCAAGTGATCTCTTCACCACCTGTGACCAAGAATCACATAAAGATATGTAGAAACACTGAAAGTTTTGGGCACTTGCGACCCAAACATGGACTCTGATACATTTTATTTGCTTTAACAAAATGACACATTTAACTTAACTTAGTTTTGGTGACAAGTTCTTCCCCTTACACCTCCACCAGGATGAATACCAATAAAAGCATAGACCGTTATTAGTGTTAATGATCCGGTAAGGCCAAAAACCTTCGTCACGAAATTAATTGTCAGTGATATCGTGAAGTGTGAACTTTGATTTTTGTTTTTATTTTGGTTCATGTTGGACTTTAAAACCATGAGTTGTCAAATTTCTTTTGTTCTTCTCAATCTTATTCTTTTTTTTAGTGTGTGACAATCTGACTGGGATTTCGAATGAACACAAGCGCAGTCTGAAGAAGCGATTTGAACATGTGATTGAAGGAACTGATGAAGCAGGAAGTAGAACCCTCCTCGACAGGATCTACACTGAGCTCTACATCACAGAGGGACAGAGTGAAGAGGTGAATACCCAACATGAGGTGAGACAGCTGGAGACAGACTGCAAGAAGAAGAAGATCCTCCAGGACACTCCCATCAGGGGTCAGGACATCTTTAAAGCCTTACCTGTGCAGGAGGAACCAATCAGAGAGGATCTGACAGACGCTGCCGCTCAGATTAAAGAACAAAAAACAATCAGAGTGGTTCTGACAAAAGGCGTGGCTGGGATTGGAAAAACCTTCTCAGTTCAGAAGTTCACTCTGGACTGGGCAGAGGGCTCTGAAAACCAGGAGCTCAGTCTGGTGGTTCTGCTTTCATTCAGGGAGCTGAACCTGATCAAACGTGAGCGCTACAGTCTCCTCAAGCTGCTCCATGTTTTCCATCCAACATTAAAGAAGCTGACAGCAGAGATGCTGACTCTCTGTAAACTTCTCTTCATCTTTGACGGCCTGGACGAAAGCAGACTGTCTCTGGATTTTACCAACACTCAGGTGGTGTCTGATGTCACAAAGCAGTGCTCTGTGAACCTGCTGTTAACAAACCTCATCCAGGGGAATCTGCTTCCATCAGCTCTGGTCTGGATCACTTCTCGTCCTGCAGCGGCCAATCAGATCCCTCCGTCACGTGTGGACAGGTTAACAGAAGTGCGAGGCTTCACTGAGGCCCAGAAGGAGGAGTATTTCAGGAAGAGGTTTGAGGTTGAAGATGTGTCCAACAGAGTCATCTCACACATCAAGAGCTCCAAGAGCCTCCACATCATGTGTCTGATCCCAGTTTTCTGCTGGATCACTGCTACAGTTCTGGAGCACATGATGAGAGCAGAGCAGAGAGGAGAGCTGCCCAAGACCCTGACTGACATGTACTCACACTTCCTGCTGCTTCAGACCCAGAGGAAGAAGAAGAAATACGCTGAGGGGCAAGGAATGAGTCCTCAGGAGCTGATGGAGGCTGATGGAGAAATTCTCCTGAAGCTGGGCAGACTGGCCTTTGAACACCTTGAGGAAGGAAACATCATGTTCTACCAAGAAGACCTGGAGCGCTGTGGTCTGGATGCCACAGAGGCCTTAGTGCACTCAGGAGTTTGTAAAGAGATCTTTGAAAAAGAGAGTGTAATCTTCCAGAAAACAGTCTACTGCTTCGTTCATCTGAGTGTTCAGGAGTTTCTGGCTGCTGTCTACATGTTCCACTGCTTCACAAACTCAGACACAGCTGTACTGGAGGGCTTTCTGGGGGAAAAACACCAAGTTTCAACCCTGGCAGACCTCCTGAATGGAGCTATAACAAAAGCTCTAAGAAGTAAAAACGGTCACCTGGACCTGTTTGTTCGCTTCCTTCATGGACTGACCCTGGAGTCAAACCAGAGACTCTTAGGAGGTCTGCTGGGTGAGACAGACAACAGTCCAGAGATGATCCAGAGAGTCATCAATAACCTGAAGGAGATGGACAGTGCTGAGGTCTCTCCTGACAAGAGCATCAACATCTTCCACTGTCTGATGGAGATGAAGGATCTCTCAGTTCATCAGGGGATCCAGGAGTTCCTGAAGTCAGAGAACAGATCAAAGGGTTACCTCTCTGTGATCCACTGCTCTGCTCTAGCCGACATGCTGCAGATGTCAGAGAAGGTTCTGGATGAGCTGGATCTGAAAAAGTACAATACATCGAGGGAAGGACAACAGAGACTGATTCCAGCTGTGAGGAACTGCAGGAAGGCACAGTAAGTCCATCTGAGATCAACATTGTAAAGTCTTTCTTTTTACAATGGGTTTGAACATATTCTGTTAGATGGAATGTCAACTGATGTGTGGCAATTCTGGAAATGTTGAAATACAATAAATGCAATCCTGCTCAGAGGACCAATTACAGGGGCTAAGCTCTGGGTTGTTTCATTTGGGAAAAGATGCATGTAGGCCACGTGTACATGTGTATCTCATCATGTATATACCACACATTTTAAGTAGATTGTCCATACTTAATTTTCAATCCCATATTTTATTTTATTTCACTTCGAATCATAAATTACCTACCCTGATTTCCTTCCTTTAAAGAGTCCTCTCTCATTGTAACTAATGTGATTACAGACTCTCAGGCTGTAAGCTCTCTAAAACTCATTGTGAAGCTGTGGCCTCTGCTCTCAAGTCCAACCCCTCCCACCTGAGAGAGCTGGACATGGGTTTCAACAACCTGCAGGATTCAGGAGAGACGCTGTCTGACGGATTGAGGAGTCCACACTGCAAACTGGAGACTTTAAGGTCAGTGCACTGACTGAAGAACAGTCATGTTTGGGTTTCATTCAGGTCTTTCAAATATTTATTTCATTAACTTTGGAGACAAATGGGGCAAAAGGGAAAGCAGATGAACAAAGGGCTTGACTGGGCAGCTTTTCATGCTGCTTCAGTCTTCACTGAGTTCAGTCTCTTTGGGTGGATGAAATCAGAAGATCAATGTAATCTTAATCAAACAATCACAGCTTTTTTTAAGGTTAACATATGAAGTGATTTCTGAGTGTATTTCTCTTACAAAGAGATCACTTCATATTAAGGGGAGGATGGCTGCCTCTGATGGCTCTCTGAAGCCAGAGTTACTCCTGAAGTACTCAGGGTATGAGGAGCTTCTTTTCAGGACTTGAAGGTTCTTTCTGATTATGCATATGTGTGTGTGTGTGTGTGTGTGTGTGTGTGTGTGTGTGTGTGTGTATACATATATATACAGCTCTGGAAAAAATTAAGAGACCACTGCAAATTTTCAGAAATCAGTACCTCTCATATATGACAGTCATTCCACTGCAGTGTCTGTTGAATTTCAATACAAGCACACCTGTTTCTACCTAATAAGGTATTGATGAGGTGATCACCTGAACCAAATCTTATTTAACTAGGAAATGTTTAAAAACCATTGCTGTGGTCATCACTCTCCTCTGTGGAGCTGGTGGAGAACATGACAAGACGCATGTGAGATGTTATTACAAATCAGGGTTATTCTACCAAATATTGATTTCTGAATACTTCCCAAGTTAAAACATTAGAAATGTGTTGTTTAAAATTGAACATGAACTTGTTTATTGCATTATTTGAAGTCTGAAGTCTGAAAACAGTGGGCTTTTTGGGTATTTGACAATTTTCTGCAAATAAATGCTCTAAATGACAATATTTGGGATTTGGGAGTAAAGCTGTCAGTAGTTTATATAGTAAAACAAAAATGTTCATTTTACTCAAAACAAATACCTATAGATAGCAAGATCAGAGAAACTGAAAAATTTGCAGTGCTCTCTTAATTTTTTTCCAGAGCTGTATATATATATATATATATATATATATATATATATATATATATATATATATTTTTTTTTTTTTTTTTTTTTATTTTTTTTTTTTTTTTTTTCATCAATTTTAACACTGAATAATTTGTAGATTATAAGCTTTTCCAACCCTGAATACTTGTCTATAACTTTTTTATACATACACGTTTGGAAAAAAGTAGAAAACATTATTTCAGGCCCGAGGAAGAATAAAAATATCCTGACACAGGCTAATATGAATCTCCACCACATGAACCATTGAATTTAGGAGACTGTGATGTGACTGTGTAATCAGTGGACACCATGACAGTCTGCTCTTATTTAAGCATCCACAAACGCTGTGACCCCTGGTGTCTGGCTGCAGTATAGGTCAAAATCTCTGTCTCCAATGTATTTCATATGAGAGGCAGTAAATTAAAATGTTAAGGTACCTGGCTCCTCCCACATGCTCTACTGTGCAGACTCTGGTTGCACAATGGCGGCCAAATCCAGCTCCAGTCACAGGGTTCTTTGGGCTTGTATAACAATGAAAGGTGGAGCCTGTCAATTCTATATACAGTCTATGTTCATCCCTTTCCTTTATTTTCAATTTTCTTTCATTTTTTTTTCATGAAGATTGATGGGTTGCCATTTGTCCGAGATGAGTTGTGCCTCTCTGGCCTCTGCTCTGGAGTCCAACCCCTCTCATCTGAGAGAGCTGAACCTGAACTTTAACAAGCTGCAGGATTCAGGAGTGGAGCTGCTGAGTGGATTTCTGAAGAGTCCACAGTGCAGGCTGGAGACCCTCAGGTAAGATGCTTATTGTACTTCTGTGCTGAGATAAATTAATGTGAAATATTGTGATGACTTAAAAAGCACAGAGAGTTTTATTTATTTATCTCAATAACAGTTGTGAGCACAGACTTTTTAGAGGGCAGCAGTGAAGGGAAGGCTCTCTATTAAGTGTTTTACGACAGTTCAGCCACATGTGTTCTCCCACCTAAAATTTGGGCCCCTGGTGTGTTTATAGGCCAGTTAACTGCATAGTGTCGCCTTCTTAAACTAATGGCCTAAGTCATGTTGTTTGGAAAATAATATTTTTGCCTAAGTCAGCTCTTCAGGATTCTCCCCACCTTGGGTAAAATGATCAACATAAGATAAGATTAGATACAGTTAAGGCAGCAATGCAAGAAAATGTAAAGCACAATGAACAAAAACATAGTACGATGTTAGCATCTGTGATGAGCATGATGCTACTCTGCCCTCTGGTTTTCTCTCTGGTGCTGGGTTAGTGATCGTGATAAATGGAAGGACAGGTCCATGTTGTTGCTCACTAGCTCACACAGCAGTATGGGCAAATTGTCTTGACTCCTTCTCCTCAGCTTGGGCCTAGCACCAGTTAGCATTGACATGCAGCGGGCTGCTGACAGTTTAATCCTCGTATATAAAAAAATGTGACCATGGTTATGAGTGGGGCGCATACATGAGTGGAAAAAGGAAAAACACAGCTGCAAACATAGCCAGTTTGGAGTCCATGACCAACAAATGAGGCACGAAAAGTGAAAGCACCAAATTTGGTAATGAACGGGAAGAAAAAAGCTGAAAAAAGAGCAACAAAGACAGAGCTGCTGCAACGAGCTACCATCATCTTGATTGAAATTAATGAAATAATAATAATAATAATAATAATAATAATGATAATAGTAATAATAATGCTGTTGTCACCTCAATACTCTACAAGCCTAAATAAATAGCATGATTTAGGCCCATGTAGTTCTTTTTATTTTTTGCCTCAGTCACAAGAAAATGTGACAATGTGACATAGATTAGAATGTTTCTGCGCGCCCTACCAATTAGAGAGTAGAAGTTCCAGGATCTAAAGTCCATGGAACATGTCATGCCTCCTGAGAGTTATCACTTCTTTGAAAGTTTGCCACATGATAAGAGAAAGGGGACTTGGATTTGAGACTTGAACTTCAGTGGTGCTGAAGTCACACACAGAGTAACTTTAGACTTGACTTAAGCCTATCCTTAACCGTCTATCCTGCTATTCAGGGTCACGGGTGGCTGGAGCCTATCCCAGCTGTCAATGGGCGAGAGGCGGGTACACCCTGGATTGGTCGCCAGTCAATCACAGGGCTGACATAGAGACAAACAATCATTCACGCACACACTCACACCTACGGGCAATTTAGAATAATCAATTGACCTAACCATGTGGGCATGTTTTTGGACTGTGGGAGGAAGCCGGAGAACCCAGAGAGAACACACGCATGCACGGGGAGAACATGCAAACTCCACACAGAAAGGCCACCCATACCCGAACGGGGAATCGAGCCGGCGACCCTCTAGCTGTGAGGCTGGAGCGCTACCAGCTGCACCACCATGCAGCCCTCAGTTTAACCTATTTTCTGAAAAACTTGAAAATGTGACTTGGGCCATGAACTTTGATAATATTAAGATAAGCATTACTTACTCACTTATCTGTAGAAGCCAGACAACTGCATATGAAACTGGTAAATGCTGAGTAATTTGAAGTCCCGTGTGCAATCTTCTTCAACTGTCACCACAATATGAAACCCTGGATGATTTCTAAAGTTCCATCATTCTTTTTTTTTTTCATAATTCAGCTTGATGGACTCTGGGTTGTCAGAGACCAGTTGTGCCTCTCTAGCCTCTGCTCTGGAGTCTAACCCCTCCTATCTGAAAGAGCTGGACCTGAGTGGTAACAAGCTGCAGGATTCAGGAGTGAAGCTGCTGAGCACTTTTCTGAAGAGTCCAAACTGCAAGCTGGAGACTCTAAGGTCAGATACCAAACCCTCTGCTTTGACCAATCAGCAGCTCCTGGTCTAAAAAATATGAGGCAATGAGGAGGTGCTGCCATTCAGTTTGTTGAGTGTTTGTTTGAAACTGACTGGAAACCACATACACACCAGGCCAAAGAGAGCCATGCACACAGCAGAAACAACAGTCACTACAGAAAAATGTCACAAGTCTGAGTAGATCATTTCTCTAACGGCACAGTTTATGGGTATGGAATTATTTCCTAGCTACACAAAACTTAACAAAAATTTCTGCATATGCCTTAAAGATCCAAAAGGATCAATGGTGAGAAAGTTTAATGTTAAGGGACACATTCAAAACATAAAGACATCTGGTTAGAGAAAGAAATAATACTTTGTGTATCCCACAGGTTGAATGTGTGCAGCTTGACAGAGATCAGCTGTGGTTTTTTGGCCTCTTCTCTGAAGACCAACCCTTCTCATCTGAGAGAGCTGGAGCTGAAGGAAAACAAGATCCAGGATTCAGGAGTGAGGCTGCTGTCTCTTCTTGTAGCGAGTCCTCCCTATAAGCTGGAGATTCTCAGGTCAGTGCAGTGTTGTTGTCAGTTCATGCTGATGTCAGTACTAATGTAGCAAACACTTTCAGAATCTCTTCTGTGAACCTCTGAACCCTTCAGTAGAGTTCCTCAGTGAAGCCTTGAAAGAGCAAAGACAGGCTTCAGGAAGCTCATCATGACCGAGTCTTTGAGTCACTGTCAGAGACTGAGGAGATTTTCATCTTTATTCAACACCTGTAAACACCACTGTGTCCCATGACTTCAGCTTTTTGCCTTCTTCTCTCCTCAGATGGTGGTGATCTCTGTCAGAGGCCGGAGCAGACAGAAGGTGAGGCTCTGACTGCTTCATCCAGCAGGTGGAGGTGACTGTCAGTGCTGCTGTCTGATCTCCTCTAGGACCATACAGTCTCAGAACCATCATCAAGCCTGTGTTCCCCCTGATGTGAGCTAGCATTATCAGAGTGTGTGTAGAAGGACAGGACTGCTCTGTCCTTTTATACACTCTCTGCAGACACACAAAGACTCTTCCACTCCTCCAAGCACCATGCACAGTCATTAGGCTGTACCAGAGTGAGCTGCCAGCCTATATACACCTGCAGTCCCTGGGCAGGAAACAGAGACGATGCTTCCTTTAAAAACAATCAGCACACTATGCAACTACGTGAAGTACTTTCACAGTGACAAAAACAGCACTAAGCACATAAACAGCATATAAGCCTTGTAATAGCTTCACAATAGTATTATATATTTCAGTAGCAGCACCACAACAACATCTATGAAGCATTAAATCATGAAACAGAGTTCACAAAACACAACATGTGATGACCACATGATTGAGTGGATTTGCTCTCTGTTAAATCCTGCTCCTCCAGAAACACTTTGTTAGAGTGGCAACCCAAACACGTAACACATGACCTAACTACTCACTTGTTACAGAAGCTCCAGGTTCTCAATATTTTTAACATTAGCATCTCTCAGACATGTGGTTTTATGTTTAAGCCAGCATGTAGAGGTAACATCCACTGAACACTTTCAAACTTGCTATTAATTAAAAACACTCAACTTACCAACCTTTCTCTCCTTATCTTCCTAAATGGTACACTTGTAGAAGTCATTTCTAAGTACGATTCAGGGGCTTTGAACTCTGGAATATTAATTTCCATTCAGCTATAAACTAAAATTTCATAAAAGATGCTTGGAGAATCAATCAGCTTCATCTGCGCAATTTTCCTCATTTTGCTAGTATTTAATGTATCATAGTATTATATTTTTTCAATAAATTACATTATGTATTAATGTGTTTCAGCATTTAACATTTTGTTTTACCTATCTTTTTTTGGAATAAATAAATAAATAAATAAATATATATATATATTTTCATACACCTGCTCAACCACATACTCATTCATAGATTTATACACATCATATTCATATTTTCTGCCAGGGTTTTTATTTGTTGCATGTGACTGAGGTCAGGAAACCTGAACAAAGTTGAATATATTATGTTGGTATGTACAATCTTTCAACACTGTTGTAACAATGTTACTGTGTGCATTTCAGGTTCTGTCTAGGTTTGATAATAACTATCATTTTTGTGGCTTGGCGCTACAGAAATTGTGCGTGTTTAACAATAAACACGCGCAATTTCTACATTTGTTCAGCTAGCTGTCGCAGTGCTTTGGCAGCCAATCAGAGAGTTTGGTTCATCATCTTATGCTGGGAATGACTTTTTATGAAAAGGTACTTCTCAGAAAAAAAGGGCTGAATGAATGAACTTTTGTTTAACACTAACTTGAAGTACATATTTATCTTTTTATTTTTATTATTTATATTTTTTTGCAAATAATATTTCCCTCCTATGGTTAAACTCTATGTTTGATACTTCAATGACTTCAGTGACCACTGTGTCCTCACGACTTGCAACATGTTATTATTGTGTCACATCATGTAGCCATGGACACTTACTGTCCACACTGTATTCTTTGAAAATCAACTGCCCCCGTGTTACCTCAACATTACCCATCATCAAATGTTTGGGGGTAACATGAATAAAGAAGTGGAAAATGAGTTGTTCAAACTCCTCTAGCCCTGTAAGACCCAAAGTTAGAAGAAAAAAAATTGCCAGTTGTGTGAGTTTGTGGTCTGATGGCCAGATCTTATGATACATTTACTATCTAACAGCACTGCAAGCTTAAAAGAACTGGAAACACTGATCATGTAAATATGTTCTTCTAGAAAAAAAAAGGGGGGGGCTTTTATTTTACGCATGCCTAAATATGTAAAATCTGGTTTTGTATTATTATAAATCTGGGTCTTACAGGGTCAGTGACTTTTTTCTGTTAGGACACAGTGTACTGATATAGTTATATTTCTGCTGTCTTGTATAATGCTAGAAACTGTGGTTCTTATTGTGGGGCTGAACAAACAGGCTAACTAAAGAGTATTTTTTTTAATGATTGTTTTATCTCAGTTTGGCGTTGAAATATTTTTCTCATTTATCCATTAAAAGTAGTTGAAGTCTTAGTCTTGTTTCATTCAGGACAGCATTTTTCTTGGGTGTGACAGAGAAAGAGATAGCCTGCCAAAGAGCTGAGAGCAGTTCTATATGTTGGATTGTTGGATATCACCGCTCAAACAAAAAGACTGGCATGACAATACATTATAAAACAGAGGTTATTGTTATTACGGGTTTAAAAATACCTTTTAAAGAAGAATAATTTATTATTATAAGTGCATGTTTGTGTCGCAAATAAAGATTTGTGTCGAAGATGCATTTTTATGTTGGGTTTTTTTTACCTTTAACATATATAATAATTTTGGTAAACCAATTAAGTCTCTTGTGTCTTTTTAAATATTGTTTTTACTCGTTTGGAATTTGAGGTTATTTTCTGAAATTTAAATATCATTTGGGTAGAGGTTAATGGTGATGGCTATACATTAGATGGTATTTTCAAACTAATGGAATAACTAGAAGGAGAATGGAACACGGCGTGGTGGCCAAGTGGTAAGGCGTTGGTCTCGTAAACCAAAGATCATGGGTTCGATCCCCATCCATGCCTTTATGCAAAGCGACAAACAGTGGACCAACTTCAGAGCAAATGAAAGAGCCTTCGTGAGTCTCGTGAGTGACTGTTGAACAGCTCAAATCCATAACAAAACCATGGTTGCTCACACATCTTGTGGAATTTCAGAGTCGATTTAAACCCCTGTTTTCTCAGCTCAAGTTTTGTGTTTGTTGAAGTGTAACTCCCCCAAACTATTCCTCTAAGCGTGTGCTGTAAATAATAATAATAAGAAGAACCCCAAAAGTCTAACACCTTTGCCGCAACTTTGTTTAATGACACTTCAGATCATTTCAGTCAGTGGTCAGAGGGGAAAAGTCCCAGTAGAATAGTGGGTCAAGCTTTGGTTCAGTCTGAAGATGAAGGAGTGTTGTAACATTCAGGGAGTGGTCACACTGGTAGCTGATGACGTGTGAACAAACTTTAACCCTAAGATCCAGGTCGCTCAGCCAGTGTGACCGTGCCCTTAGAGGCATGGATGGGGATCGAACCCATGATCTTTGGTTTACGAGACCAACGCCTTACCACTTGGCCACCACGCCCTGCTCTACAGATGAACTGTGGTTATACTAGATTCAAATAACAGTCAAACTTCCAAACTGTTATTTTTGAGATAATGAATTCATCAAGAAGAGCAGTGAGTTAAATGCTTAGTGCGACACTTGCACGTCTAATGATGTTATTTTCTTAACTATATTTACTACTGACTATTATTTGAATGTCACTCAATCATGTGAGCAGCTCTACACAGGGTGTGGTGGTCAAAAATGTTTATGCTAAACACTGCTAAACTTTGACAGCTGTTGTAATGTCATCAAAGAGACCTTTGGTCTGTGCGCCTTCAATTTTCAGGCTGAAAAAAGGTACTGAAAAATCTCACTTGGATATAACCAGTTTTGGTGTTGATAACCTTATTTTAAATACATCTTAACAGGCAACTATATAAAAGTGCTAGGTTGTCAAGATCCATTATTAAGTCCTCACGAGGCCTTTAAAAAATATAGAGCAGAACAGAACATTTTTACAACCTGGAATCAAAACCACTCTCTGCCTTAATTATCCGTCCATGTCATGAGTCACAGAGATCCTGGGATTGGATCAACATGTCTGAATCATTCACAGGTTTTCTTCATAAGAAAAAGCAGCTGTGATGTGTTTTACCTTGATTACCTCTCAGTCCGGCTCTGTACAGTTAAATATAATAACAATAATAACACTGTTTACCCTGCAGCCTCTCTTTTGTTTACACGAAGAGGACAAATTGAAGCATCAAGATTTCAGAGTCCAAAGAGGAAAACACTCCAACCTTAAAGGCCTCAGGGCTGCTCACATGTCAGAGTAACCTCAGGCAAAACACTGGAACACAAACTGCTCCAGATGTTCATGTCAGCTCCCTGGAGTTCACCGCCACCTGTGAGTCTGTCTGCATGTGTGTGTGTGTGTGTGTGTGTGTGTGTATTCTTTAAAGAGTGGGGAATGTGCTGTTTTAAATGCTTCATTCTGCCCCTAGAGTAGCTTTCTATTTTTTACAACTAAAAAAACCCCCAAAAAATACCCCAAAAACCTTTAATTGCAGCAGTGTTAAAACTGCTGTCTCTTTAAGGCTCCAGAAGTTCCCCTCCTTCTGATTGGCCAGTCCTCTGGGGGCTTGTTGAGGGTGGAGCTATGGGTAGACTTTTCTGTTTGAGGCCCAGTTGAACTTATGAGATCTTTAAGTGATGACTGTTTTTTTTTTCTTTTTTTTTTTTAAAGAACATAGCAATTTGGTCACTTAACAGACAGACTCAGAGATTTCTACAAAATACACCTTCATACCATACTTACAACATCATACATTGTTTTGCATTTTGAAACTCTACTCAGAACCTTTTTAAGATCTAAACAGTGCAAAATGTAAATTTGTGTAATTTTTCAACTGCTCTCAAGATTTTGATCAGGTATATTTGAATATGTGGAGGTTGTGACATCACGAGGGGACAGGTTGTGGATGGGTGCTATAAAACAAGGGGTGGTCAACAACTAGACAACATGGCTGCTGAGGGACTACAAATCCCAGAACCAATCCATTACACAAAATAACCCCCATGATGGACACTACAACTCCCAGCATGCATCATTCACAAGACAGCTGCAGGTGACAAAGGAGACAATAACAAAGGAAGTGAAGGACTGAGAGTTTAAAGGGAAAGACTGGGTGTTAAAACAAATGGGACTCCTTTGATTACTTTGAGAAGAACTTGATTTCTGGGATGTTTTAAGTTTCAAACAACCTGCCATTGTGTTGGAAGGCAGTGAAATGAGTTACTTTTGATGAAACCTATGGTGAAATAAAACCTTCCCAACTGGTGAACTTTGTTTTTTCCTCTCATGATATTGCACAGTTTAATTATCTGCCAATCTTCCAATGAAAAAGAAAACTGTCAGTGTGGACTTTAAATTCATACTCTTTGAGTCCCTTAAAATTAATTTTAAACTTCTTTCAAAGAGCTGATAGCAACTCCCTGGGTCCATCAGGTTTCAGCTCTTTATAAAACTGTCTTCATATCCAGACAAGTTGTTTATTTCCTACCTGATTTTGTTAACTTTGTGGTTTAAAGATTGTGAAAACTGATCTCATTCTTTCTGTGTTGATGTGAGTGAATAAACTGTGACTGAAAAGAAACACCCATGGCACTGACATAGTGACTCATTCTATGTGCAGAGTCTCATTTCTCGACTAATTCTACCAAATCAGAGTGAACGTGTCGGTGTCAGAGGTGAAGTGTTGCAAGTGACTGAAACATGAGAATCAAAACAAGGGAGTAGAAATCCTGATAAATTTTCACTGATGTCAGAAACACTGGTGGTGTTTGTGTGTAAAGCTGCAGCTGTTAAAGGAGAAGTGTTTACTACAGTCAGCTTGGAGCCTCAATGCTTCACAAAGAGGAGTGTAACACTTTTTCTACCTTCAGAGCGTAGCTTTGATTGAAATCTGACGGGGGAAATAAAACATTTCTTGCTTAAACATCCCTCTTACACTGCCCTGGCCCCCTCCCTTTGTTCGCCGGTGTTCCCCCTCCCTCCCTCTCTCTTTAATGTCTGCTGTTAATTCAGATGGGAGTGCTCAGCCTCAGCCACACTCTGATGTTAAGAACAATAAACAAAAGCGAGGCCCATAAAGCATAGGTACCAAATGACTCTCATTTTTCCACTCAATTTTCCTTCTTTCCTTCTCTCTCTGTCTGTTCTCCGCCTCCAACATCTCTTGTCAACAACAAAGAAGAAAAGAAAACACTTCAGTGTGAGCAGACGAGGCGTGTCTTCTCCTCTTCAGTCCGCTCGTTCATTTAATCCCAGTCTTTAAATTCACTGACTTTACTGCCACAGCAGTAAACAAAATGCTAATTTTATGCACCGCTTTGTTTATGGAGCAGAGGATGGAGGGATGGAGAAGGAGGTGTGGGGAGGAAATGTAGAGGAAATATAAGACTAAAGGCCACCACACATACAGACCAGTACAAAAAGCTTTTCTCAGGGCTCCCTCCTTCCAGTGATGGACATTTATTACTTCTTATTTATTTTATCTGAACCATCTTTAAAGCTGAAGCTCCTGAAGTAAAGTGGAGCACTGTCGTATGGTCTGAAACTTGACTTTCCTTCCGAAAGCAGAGTGCAGGCACAACTCCACCCACGTCAAAGTGCTTAGAGATGGTTAAGAAGTCTAAAAGGCTTAAAATGGCAGCACCAAATTTAATAAACAACAAGATTAGTTCTAAAGTTGAGGCGTTGTTGCAACTAAGAAAAAAATCTACTGCCAACAGACTGACTTACACTTGTGCTAAGTTTGTATCCTCATACATGCTAGTTACTACAGAGATGGTCATGTGCCTTCAGGCCTGATTTGTCCATATTGTCCAGACTGACTGCCACTGAGAACCCAAGTGGATTGCAGCGACTCACTTTGGCTAGATGTGATATGATGTATTTGTTTGGAAAGTGAACATTCCTTTTAACTCAACTTTTTTTGTTCAAGATAACTATTTATCAGACACAACCCCAACAAGGTTGTAGCGTCGTGAAGTGACTGGTTACATTACACTACTGACAGCCTGGTGCTCTGATATGTATCGGCAACATGTAATGTTAGTGACTCCTGTTTATGTCCTACCAGTGCTCATCTACCAACTCCTACCTCACCAAGCAGAGCAAATAAAGTAGTGTAATGTGTATTGGTCTGTTCTAAATGATAAATCTTACAGAGAAGCTCAGGAATTCTATGACAAAAGTTCTGCTGAACAGCACAGGGTGTGATGGCCAAGTGGTAAGTTGATGGTCTTGTGGGTTTGACCCCCATCCATGCCTTTTTTCCTGATTACCTGATTTTTTCACAATGAACCAAAGCTTAACCTAAAAAGACAACTGGAAGAGTTCTCAGAGACATTTTACCCCTGTTTTAAGAAGTTTCTATCTCTTGTTTACATGGTAACGCTGTTTTAGTTGACCTAAAACTGAAAGTTTTGAAACTATCCTTAAGGCTAGATTTTTTCTGCAGTGCTAACGCCACTGCTGCTGTGCCACAACAAGGCAGAGTTTTCAGTGGAAACGCTGATGTCATGCTCCACTTTGCATGTGCCCACCACACTTTCATTGCGGCAACTTAAACTGCCATGCACAAACTGGACAACAACAAGGGTCACAATGGTGGACTGCTATGTGCTGCTGAATTTACCGACTGCCTTTCAACAAAATGTGCATCTGTTGCACCATTTCTGCAATCAGTGAAGAAGCATTTATTATATACACCAGCTGATCAGTTAACCTCCACTCCAGCCTTGAAATAGTTGTAATGCTAACACTCGCTACAGTTACATTGCCAAGTATACACCTGGCATGGGTACTCCAGTGTATTTGTGTAAAGAGATTTTTTTCACCACATTTTGTATTTACAGGCGAACCATCTATTTGGAAGTCTAAACATTAAAGGCATGGATGGGAATTGAACCCATGATCTTTGGTTTACGAGACCAACGCCTTACCACTTGGCCACCACGCCCTGCTACACAGAGGAGAGGTGATTATATCAGATTGAAAGAACAGTCTGATGTAGATTTACTGTGTACATAACATCTTTGGATGTTGATTTATTGGTGGATTTAATTAGTAGATTTATCACTTTAAGAAAAGAACAACTGAAAAGAAAAGAAATGAAAGATGAAGCAGCAGTTTTGCCGAAGAGAGACATAAAGTGAAAGTTAAAACATGAGAAAGTGTTGCTCTTTTCAGTTTTTCTTGTTAATCAAAAAGCGTCTGAAGCAGACAGGAAGAAAGAAACCAGAATTGAAGTGATTCCTGAGCCTCCACTGTTCTGGGCTGTGAGGGGATGATGACAGAAGTGATGTCCCTCATCAAGTGTTTATTTTCCACTCACAGACAGATGAATCAGAAACATGTTTATGTATTTCAGAGTATCCTCAGGACACCAGGATGTTTCTTTTATGACCAGAACTGCAAACCTGAACCTGTTATCACTTCTGTTCACACTTTCTTATTTAATAGCCCTGAGCTTTGAAAGCTGTCCTTTATAGTGATGTGTGGAACGCAAAAACTCTGATTGTGATGAACAACACGTCCTTACACAGTTAGTGTATCAGAGAACAACTGGTTCACAAAGGCTCATGTTTATATGCAGCACAAAGTGAAATCAGAGCAAGTATTTATGTCTTATTGATAAAAAAAGTCTTATCAGACTTAACGTGAGCCTCATTTACCTGATGAGTGAAGAGAAATGTCTTATTTCAAGATCTTCAAAGATGAATATGACGCCTTACACCATTTTACTGTTTAAAGTGGGCCTCAAACACCAAGGCCCACCCATGACATGAAGGGCTGGCCTTCAGAGCAGAGCTTTAAAGAAACAGCAGCCAAGACAAAGCATTTTGGACCGAGGCTCAAATATGAGTTTTCTAAAACACCAGTGAGCAAAAAATGGGGATTGCATAATCAAGACTCTGTCCAATGTACAACCTGGCGGAAACTTCTTGAGCTTTTCCCACCAGTTTACACTGCAGCAAAAGTGGCCAAAACTCCCTGGACCAGCTCAAAGCAGCAGCTATGAGCTCAAACAAGCTGAAAAATGTTTGGGTGCAAAAATACAGTAGGTACGATAAATATACATTAATATTTTTTAACCCTCTGGTGTGCAGATGGCCTAGTTGATTAGGTTGTGCACCATGAGGTTTGGTTTGAGCGGGTGGCCCAGGTTCAAGTCCAGCCTGTGGCCTGTTTCCCTCATGTCACTCCCCACTCTCTCCCCCTTTCCTCCTCTATCCTGTCCCCTGTCCTCCTCTATCCATTAAAGGCATGAAAAGCCCAAATATATATATATTTTTTTGTAACCCTCTCAAGGCAGGCGTTGCAGATTTGCAACATGAGTTCAAAGATCTTTATCTCATCAACATGATAAACAGTTTGTTTAAAAACCTGTTAAACATATTTGTAAAACCATATTCTACCACCTTGAGGATTGTCATATCACTACAATCAGCTGAAGTTGCATTTTAGCCAAAAATGTCTGCTCTCATGAAATTATCCACTCACATATTTTCTGGAAAATCATTGTTTGATTTTAAAGAGGTTGCAGTAAGAATAGAATATAAATAGTTACTCTTTTATCTAAAAAAAGTGTTTTCTGCATGAAACCAATGCATAGTTGCTTAAAAAACTTGAATTAATTGATAAAATAGTTTGCAAAACTGCCCAGTGTGTCAAACATGATACGAGAAATATATCATGAATGAAATGATGAAGCAATATTTTTTTGTGGATTTTGTTAAAAGACCATATAAACATCTCAGTTTCAAAAGAAATAAAGGAATTTTCTGAATGTTTTTGATGGGTTGGTCCTGAAAGGGTTATAATATTACTGTAATTTATTAATCATAATTAACGGGGTAAGTCCCTAATTTTTATACTTGTTACGTCCTACTTATCCCAAATAGCAAGCACAAATAAGACATGCACACCAGACACCAGCTTGGGTTTCAGTACCTTAATAATAAAATCTTGCATCTTGAGCAAGCTGTGATTTACAAAAGGATAAAAAAAACTCTCTGAGTGGTTTGATTAAACAGACAGCTCAACTAGTAGCTGAAGCAGCAACATTATCACCACTGGGGTTTGAAGGGGTTCAGGGTTTTTTGATGTCACAGGAATTTCAGATAAAAGATGTTAAAGTGAGTGTCCAACAGAGCAGCAGCAGGTTTGTCCTTTCCAGACTGGCCGTTAGCTAAATGTCACAAGGATCAAAATAGAAATGAAAGAAACAAACTTTTGAGTCACTTAGAAGCTGTACAAATTAATTGTTTCAGTACTGGTGTGATTCATTTGTTTCTCCAGAGGTAAAATCCTTCAGGTGCTGCAGGGACTGAGCTGTAGGCAGAAAGTGTAGAAAAGAGAGTAAACGAGTTTGTCTGTGATTAGTTCAAACATCCTTCAGGAACTCCGAGTGTTGTAGCCACTTTTAAACAATGCAGAGCTGGATGTTTATGAAGGTTTGCTTCATTCTGGACAGCACAAGCTTATCAACCTGTCCAAGGCCTCGTCACTTTTAAATTGTTCAGCCCTGAGTAACTACAGGACCGGCTCCCACTGCTCCGACAGTAATCACAGGCTGTCGTGGCTTTAAGTGCTTTGGTGTGGAAATCATTACAGGAAGGAGCAAACTGTTCCGTTGTTGTCTTCTTCTTTTACAGCCGTTTTGTTCTGAAGTGACAAAATGATGAGGAGGAAATATCCACTTGTAGAAATCACGTTGAAGTCAAAATGAAGTGTGAGAAACTCTTCTACCGATCCCTCTGAAATCTTTCTTTACGTCAGGTCTGCACTGTCAACATCTCCATGTTCATCTGTTCACTAGTCTTTGGTTTTAGATGTTACTACTATTCAAGCTGTAACTGTTTAAACTACAAAGACAAGGGCAAAATCACATTTTTGAGCAGCAGTCAGAAACCAACCATTAGATCACCTCCTTTCAGCATTTAGAGTATTAAGATATATTGGTTTCTGTCCACTGTTCACAAAAAGCATAAAAAAACCTTATGTCATCTTATGAGTCAAAGTAAAGCATATATATAAATGTGGCGTGGTGGCCAAGTGGTAAGGCGTTGGTCTCGTAAACCAAAGATCATGGGTTCAAGTCCCATCCATGCCTCAATGGAGACACATGACAACTATTAGTCAACAACACTGTGCTCTCCAAAAAGTTTCTTTATGGTAGAAAAATTTGACTCAGATGTTATTCCCTACCTTACTGACAGTTTCGGCTGTCACTCCAGCCCTCTTCAGCGTCATCAGGACTTCCTGGTTGGCGCGTCTTTTAAGAACAGCTGACGGGGAAATCCTGATGTGACGTGTCATTAAAAACAGCTGATGAGGTCCCCGTGCAGTCGCGCCCGATTGTGTGTGTCCCTCGTCCCCCCCTGGCATTGAAGGATGGAGTCCCAGGTGTGGGGGGGGGCATGTACGCCCCTGGTGATTCTCTAGGACACAAAGAGCGACAGCAGAGCAAGAAAACAAGAAATCAGCACTAACAGATCACTGCAGACGAGAAAATCATGTCATGGACTTGGAAAGGGGAAAAATCATTACCTCTAAAACAAATAAACTCAAAAGGTGGATCAAGGAGGCCATGGAGATAAGGCGGCAAGAGAGCAACACCATGAACCGGGATGGGGGGGTGTACATGCACCCCCCCTCAGACTCTAACAGGGAAGTTCAATATATTTGTTCCAGTTGAGCGATTTCTTGGTCTATTTCCTTCATCCTTTTAAATGTTTCCTTTTTTTAAAGCAAATTCAAAAGAAATAATCAAACCTCTAACAGTAACTTTAAGTGAACATAATGTGCTTCTAAGATCATAATAAGTTTTTGATACTATAATGATAAAATATACATTAGTGGTGTGCAAAACTGTAAAATTTTGGTATTCATCCAATACCAAGTAAATACAGGGCCAGTAACACTGATATCAACACTCATACTGATACTTTTAACATGGAAAAGCAGTTTGTCAAGATTAATCAAAATACCAAACAACCACTAAAACTACTGTTTCTGTTTATAAATGAAAGTAAAAAACTGTATTTTTGATATCTGAAAATAATCACACGCTTTATTTTTTTACCTGCTTCATTGTAAAACAGTAAATTGAATATTGATTGATAACAATGAAACAGTGAAAATGGTGTTTTTGAAAAGTTCCACTCTGGATTGTGTTTTCAAAAGTTTGCGTTTTCAGTTGGTGACAGCACCATATCCGTGTAAAGGGGAGGCTAAAACACAACAATACTTTTGTGTTTCACCCGTTTTTGTGTAAACGGGGCCTGAGTGTCAATTGACTGAACATTTCTTCTTCAAAGGTGGATGCCAAATGTCTAAATTGCGCCTCAATGAAGTTTCACAGTAGAAAAGTGTTCAAACCAGACTGTAACAGCTGTTTAGATAGTACAGATAACTTCACTAAGTTCAGTCCTTTTCCAAAACTCTCTTTAAAACTCTGTACAGTTAAACCCAAAGTAACTCATTTCTTCCCACTCCTCATCTCTGTCTGCTGGTTCTCTGTCTTCTCTTCTCTAATGCTCTCCAACAGAGTGATAAATAGCTCAGAAACCACCTACCTGGTCTTTCTCATTAAGGGTTCGCCTTCTTATCACCAATGATCTTCCAGTAAATGAAGATTAATTTCCTCAGAGACGCTCTCTTCTGTGATTGTACCAAAAACTTTTGTTGCCTCAGATTAAAAAAAGCTTTAAGTTTATTAAAATAAAGATGAAAACAACAGAGTAACTTCTGCATTTTTATTGAATTGTTTGGAAAACAAACTTCATGTGTTAATGTAGCAGCTACACATAATGACACGTCTGGATAAGGAAACCCTCAGCTTGTGGTGCACTTGTAAAAGTAAGGAGCCTGGTTTCTTTGAATTAAGGTGTCCATACATCCTCTGAATTATAATTCACTGAACATGAATTATGAAAGTCAGTGTCAGGATTTTTCCCTTGAGTGTTTGTATTTGTCTTAAGGCAAGAAAAAGAAAGAAAAAAAGAAATCCACTTTTTTTTGTCAAATATTTTTAACTGAGCATTCAACATAAAACAGTGTAAACTTTATGTAAATGTGACTCCCCCCCCCTGTAATTTAATGATTAATCTTTTTGTTAATACTTTGTGAAACATTTTAACTGTCTTTCATCCATTTTAACACTGAATAATTAATAGTTAATACTTTTTGACCCTTAAATGTTTGTCTGTAACATTTTTAAAAATATATTGGTTTGGAAAAAAAAAATTAAAACATTTTTTCAGGCCCTAAGAAGAATAAAAATATCCTGACAGGCTAATATGAATTTCCACCACATGAACCACTGAATTTAGGCGTAAATAAGTTTTGAATAGGTGTCCACTGTAGTGACCACTATGCACCACAGGGTTAAAATAAATAAATAAATGAAGTATAAAACAAAATCACAGCTGCTAGAATCAGACCCAAAATCTCAGCTAAGCTTTGAAAATCAAATCTTGACGAATGACAAACAAGGAGATGTGAAGCCCACTGCACTTGAAACAATAGATGACACAGGGACTAGGAGACAAGGTCTATTTTTTCTGTGGTCAAACTGCTCTTTATAGTTGTTTCTCAATGTTTTGCTGCAGCTTTTAATCAACCAGGAGCTTTTTTTTCTTTTTCCTTTCCAACAAAATAATTTTCATAAATTCTTCTTGAAATAGGAAGTAACTCTGTGCATGTGTGTGTCCAAGGTTGCAGATTTTCCACCTTTCACTTTGAAAACAAGTCTTGTGCCATGATGTAAACACACACACACACACTGGTGTGTTTCCGTGCCAGGGGAAATCTCCTTTTTTTTCTGTGGTGTTAGAAGAATTCAGTGCGTCTCAGCAGAAACAAGGTGACGCTCGGACATGTTCAGTTATTAGGTAATTAACCCCTGTGGAGACCCCGACGACTGGGGAGGCAGGGGGTCACTGCTGCCTGATAACAGTTACATAATCCACAGAGGTTAGCACGGGAGCATGTGTGTGTGTGTGTGAGAGAGCGAGACATGGATGGGCAGTGAATCACAAAGAGCTGTGTGATGGTGTCAAGGTGAGTGTGTTTGTCTGGATCCTGCTTGTGTGAGTGTTAACAAAGATTACTCAGTGTAACAGGGAGTCAGCAAGTTTGTGTGTGTGTTTCTTGTCTTACACAAACAGTAGGGTGACTATATTCTGAAAACCCATAAAGAGGACCCCCCCACCCGGCTTCTTAGAGATCCTGCAAAAATACCCAAAGATCCTCTAAGATGACAAAGAAGCTTCATCACCTATTTAGTTATTTTACTCCTTTTCTGTTTGAAATGGAATTTTCTATAATGTAAACATAAATAATGTACAGAATCCATGTATCATTGGTTCTTTCCATTTTCAATTGCCAATCAGAAATTACAAAAAAATGAAAAAGTGACTTGTTGTTTCGTAATTTGTTTTTTAATCTAACATTAAAATCCAAAATATGCCCGTTTTGTCTTCTAAAGCTAAGTGTTGGATGAAAAAACAAATAAGAGAATAACTAGTCATTTTTTCAAATTTTAATTGGCAATTGAAAATAGAAAGAAGAAATGATGCACAAATTGTATAGAGCCCATTTTTGCCAGTTATAAATGTTAAATTCAAAAACTGGCTTTGTAGACTTTTTTTTTTTTGGCCTATATTAAGTCAAATTTTTGCGATGAGGGTTGAAATTCTAATCAAATTGAAAAATGATGAAAAAAAGATAAAGTTATGAGATAAAAAGGCAAAAATTGTGATAAAAACAACAACAACAACAACAAAATATCTGTGATTAAAATGTCAAAATTTTGTGATGAAAAAATAGTTTGATAAAAAGTAAAAAATTAAGAGATGAGTAAAAATTATGTGTAAAAAAAGTCAAAATTTTGAGATAAAACGTTAAAGCTATGAGGCACTAGTGCAAATTCTGTGATAAAAACAAATAATTGAGATAAAAACAAAGAGTTATGGGAGTAAAAGTTGAAATTTTGAGTTAAAAGCCAAATTTGAGAGATGGTAAGTCTAAAAATAAGTCGATTTCAATTGTTGAGATAAAAAAGATGAGATAAAAAGTCTAAATTATCAGATAAAGTCAATATTTTGAGATTTAAACGTCCAAAATCTTATTACCTCACTGAGAAGTGAGTCTGACAAGTATCTTTATGCTCCCTACGACATAATTCAGCTCAGCATATGGAAAGAGAAAGAGTTGAACATATTCACAGTGTGCCCTCTCTCTGAAATGTGTGTGAGCTGGTGTAAAAGTGTAATCTTTGTTCTCACAGCTAAGGTCAAGCAGCTGGAGTCCACACTGATTTCTCATTTCTCTGTACTGTAGCATTATTTCACACCTTTTTTCCTCCCGCAGCACAGCTGAAGCCTCTGTGGTCCTTTAATAGCGAGTCCACCTCTGATCCCCCTTCATCCATACGCTGCTGCGTGACATCAAACGTGTGTGTGTAGGGGATGAAAAGCACACAGGAGGGCCGGCCTCGTGACCTGCAGTCAGGAAAGCAAACAGCTACCTGAGCCGCTCTAACCTGCTTACTGAAGAGAAAGCTGTCTACATACACTAGAGGTTGTACGGGTCTCCTAAGTCAGTCCGACTGTGAACTTGGACGAGTGAAATTCTCCGACTAGGTGACTGGGGTTAGGTGGAGAGGTGTACTCGTGTTGGGTCGTGTGCCCGTCATTTTGTGTGGAGACACGAGAGGTTCGAGATTCTAAGAGTCTAAGAGTCGTTCCAAGTCCAGGTTCGAGTCATACATCCTGGTCACTGAAGCAGGTTTTGGTCCTTTTAGTGCTGTGGACAGGAGGCAAGTCCAGCTGGAAAATGAAACCAGTCTCTCCATGAAGCTCATCAGCAGGTGAAAAATGAAGACTCTAAAGTTTCCTGGTTAACGTCTGTGTTGACTCTGGTCTAGGGATGTAACAGTTACCAGTGTAACGGTAAACCCTGGTAAAAACATTGACGACAACAATAACCGTCGTCATGTCAAAAACCGTGTGTTCCCAGCTTGATCAGAATCTCCCAAACTAGCCAGACAGGTGCACTGTGTAACCTACACTTTCTGTTTAAACCTCATTGAGATTAGAAACTGAATCAGAATGAGGAGACGACAGCGCTCAGGACTTCATTATCCCTCTAACCCCCAGTTCACACATGAAGCCTCTGCTCTGCTGAATGTTAACGCTGCGTGCTACGCTGTACTTAAGCCTGGTTTATGCTTTGTGCGTCCACGTGCTCCGTTCTGCCCAACGCAGACGAATGACACAAGATTTTGCACCCACACCCCCTCAAGCGGAAAATTTCTCCGTCATGCACATCTGGAAATTTCTAACTGCTGTGCGGAGACGCGCGGACAACATGGCGGCCGACCCAGAGTTTTGCGTGTCAAAAGTGTAAAAAGATACAGGCATTTATCCGATTCATCACACAGAGATCACTGTGAAAACTTTGTGATGACTGTTCCTTGTGGTCACACTCTACAGAGAGGATGAAAACCCTGCTACAAAAACCACCATGACCAGCATAACTAGCATCATGCTGGTCTACATTGTGTTTTGGTGCTGGTTTTTGTAGCAAGGAAGGCGAAAAAAAAAAGTGTTGTAAATCATGTAAACAAAAGTAGACTTCTTCTACTCCAGTTAGATGCTCTGGTAGACATGTGTTTGTGATACACCGCCCCCTGTAGTTTGGGAATGGAAGCAAACAGATGGCACGTGGACAGAAAAGAAAGTATAAAAGCCCCACGGTTTTTCTCATACAGATCTCGGGCGTCTTTTTTCTGCGCGTCTCGTCCACGTGGAAAGCATAACCCAGCCTTTAGCCTCCACTCTTTTCAATCAGAGCTTTGACTCAGCTCCACGAGACACTGACAGCAGCTTAAACTGCTTCACTCTGAGTCTGTTTTTGATGGATGTGCCAAAGAAACGCGTAAATCTCTGCAGAGAAGGTCATATCAAACAGGAAAAAGACATGAAACAAACAAAGCGTCCGGTCATTTCAAAATAAGCACCAGGCTCTTGCTCCCATCTTGAGCAGACACTTGAGGAAACAAACAGAAAAAAATCTGTTTATGCACCTGCATCTAAAACTGCACAAGAACAGCTTAAAGTTTTGGATTCGTATAATGTAAACTACTGGAAATATTCCTGACAAATCAGCTCTTTTTATAAGACTTTGCCTTTATTTTCGAAATATGACCAACGCTGTTACACTGTTTTAAACTATTTCAGTTTGTTTAGGTCTATCACTGCTTTCTGAACAAATCGAACACATTTTTAAAAATACTGCAATTATACAGAAAACCGTAATCATTTCGCTCACAATCACCATGAGCTTAAATTTTCATTCCGTGACAACCCACCTGTGGACTTCAGAAAACCCAGTGGACCAACACCTGCAGATGACCTGTGTCTGTGCTCTGTCTCAGCTATGTCACAGCACAAAATCAATAAGGATTCACTCAAGTCAGTGTTTTAACTCACACTGCATCTGTTCAGTCGTGGTCCAGTTGCAAGACCCAAGTGATACGCAGCAATCCTATTTCTGCAGGACGCCACAGCTGTGATGCATAAATTCAGTGCAGGGAACATCAAGTGGGACAGGAAGTCGTGCCTATTAGCTCACGATACTCATCTTCTTTATTTCAATATTGTATACTCAGTAAAAGACTTTAAACCCCAGTATACACAGAAACAAGCTGGCTTTGAGAAGCAACAGAGCGCAGGTGCCAGATTTTCTTTTCAAAATACACTCACAGATATACATCCTCCCTCTGGTGCAGAGGAACAGGAACAAAACAGCAAGTGGTCAGGAGAATGTACCATCTATTGTCTGCACTGTGTGAGCAACTGTGTGTCCAATAAGTCATCACAATCGACCAGAACGGGCCTTTGTAACTGAATGGCACATTTTCCAACAACTGTGCAGAACGAAGACGTTGGGAGTCCCAGTAATGATATAAAATGTATATTAAATCCTGGAGGTGCAGCACGGTGTCACAGGAATGGCTTTAATTGTGGTTTATGTGTCCCGAGCCACACAGCTGAGCTGCTGTGTGTGGGCTGCAGGAGCGCTGAAATTATAGTGAGTGATAGGAGCAGGGACCGGGATAAAACACCATCATATAAGGCTGCTTTTTAATACGTCTGCTGTTTGGGGCCATTTTCTTTCCTCTGCTTCTCTCATTTTCTTTACATTTTCAGATAAACAGAAATGTTTCTTTAATCACACAGCACTTTCCACTGACTGTTTGTTTCTCTTTATAGTGATGGATCTCAAACAAACCATCAGGCTGTCAGGATGCTACATAATTATGAATTAAACCTTCAGATCGTGAGGGTTCTTTGAATTTGAGATGAAATTTCTCAGCTTGTGTGTCAGCTGTTCACTGTCATTACTCATGCAGTAAAGAACTGCAGGAATGTGTGTCTCTAAAGCCTTGATTTCACCAAAAAGAGGCTGAATGAAGTCATTTGACTAAGTCCAGTTTTGTCACATCTAGATGGGGCTTTCATTTTATTCAGTCATTAACCAAAAGGTACAAAGTAGCCCGTCACACTGGATAAAATTATGATCTTGTCTTTACCACTCACAGGCTTAGATTGTTTGATAAGGTTTCTGGTAGTAAGATCAGTTTTGTTAGTTTCTTCTCTTATTCACCTTAAGCTCTTTGTTTGTCTCCTCTCCAACCCAATGAACAACGGTGTGGGATGGATGTGGCTGGAGCCTGGGCCTGGTGTTGGATGGATGTGGGTGGGGATGGCCTGGTGGTGGTTAGATGTGGGTGGATATGGGCTTGTGGTGGTTTGATGAAGGTTGCTGGAGCCTGGGCCCGGGCCTGGTGGTTGGATGAATGTCGCTGGAGCCCGGGCCCTGCCTGGTGGTTGGATGAATGTCGCTGGAGCCCGGGCCCTGCCTGGTGGTTGGATGGATGTGGCTGGAGCCTGGGCCTGGTGTTGGATGAATGTGGATGGACCTGGGCCTGGTGTTGGACGGCCTTGTGGTTGGATGAATGTCGCTGGAGCCCGGGCCCGGCCTGGTGGTTGGATGGATGTGGCTGTAGCCTGGGACTGGTGTTGGGAGGATGTGGATGGAGCCTGGGCATGGTGTTGGATGGATGTGGATGGAGCCTGGGCATGGTGTTGGATGGATATGGCTGAAGCCTGGGCCTGGTGATGGTTGGATGGATTTGGCAAAAGTCTAGGCCTTGTGGTGATTGGATGGATGTGGCTGGAGCCTGGGCCTGGTGGTGCTTGGATGGATGTGGAGCCTGGGCCTGGTGTTGGATGAATAGGGAGCCTTGGCCTGGTGGTGGTTGGATGGATGTGGAGCCTTGGCCTGGTGGTGAATGGATGTCGCTGGAGCCTGGGCCTGGTGTTGGATGAATAGGGAGCCTTGGCCTGGTGGTGGATGGATGTGGCTGGAGCCTGGGCCTGGTGTTGGATGAATATGGAGCCTTAGCCTTGTGTTGGATAGATGTGGCTGGAGCCTGGTGTTGGATGAATGGATAGATGTGGAGCCTGGGCCTGGTGGTGGATGGATGGATTGATGTGGAGACTGGGTGCTTCATCCAGAGCTGGTCCTCTGTCCTGTGTTCTTCCTTTACCTGAGCTTCAACAATGAGCCGTCATCCCTTACGTAAAGAATTATATCACAGGATGTCAAAAAAAGACTGAAAATGAGTTTCCAGGGTCAGGACAGAGGAGAGTTTAGCAATAAGATAGGGTATTTGGAGAAGCTATGAATAAATCAAAATCTTCCATTTTACCTCCTCCGTCTATACGGCACATCTTTACAATTCAGACAGAAAATATTTTATGTTTCAGCTGTTTCATTCAAAAACTTTCCTTCTCTTTCACCAAGATGAGAGTGGAAATAAAATCTTTTCTCTCCATATGGTCCCTGGTTGATTTTTCCTTTTCTACCACATGACTTCACATACAGATAAAAGAATAACAGCACAGACAGGTAAACTTTACTAAATGCACCATGCTGTGTGTTGGTGAGGGTGTTAGGTTGCTTAGTGTGTTGAGATTATTTCTGTACTGTATTTAGTTGTGTTGTTTCCTTTCTGAATTGCATGTGTGTGGTTATTTAAATAATTCCTGCATTGCATTTATTGCTTTTGGGTTTTGTTACTTTTCTGCATGAGTGTGCTATTTTCTTTCTGATTCTTTTTTTTGCATTGCATTGAATTGTTTTGTTTTCTTGGAGCCTAAGTTAAGTTATTTCTGGGGTTTGTTTGCTTGACTTATGTTTACTCCTTTTGATTTATTTTGTTTGGGTTGGTTGCTTTATTATTGCTTGGTTTGGGGGATTTCGCTGTGTTTTGTGTTTTAAAAAGAAAGAGTTTAGACATTTGTAATTATAATAAAGCTCACCACTCTGTAAAAATTGCTGCCTATGCCAGTGATATACAAACCCAATCATGCTGTTGCGGTGTTGTATTAGTTTGATGATGACCTTAGTCCTGCCGCCAACCCCTCCTGCCGTACATATTTAAACAGAAATAAACAGACCAGAGGACTTGGGCAAACTGTTGAGTAAATTTGTTTTGAAAGTGAAAGTAGATGCGATAAAATGTAATGTAATGTACTTCCAGTGCTCATCTACAAAGCAGTGAAAACGTGACCTGGCTCTTCATTTTATTGATAGACTCTCAGGAACAGGGAGGGATCACTACAGAAAAACTGCTGCATGGGGGTTAGAATAAACATTATCACAAACAGCTTAACTCCTGTTAGCTTTTAGCTTATGTTTTAGCCATTAGTGTGTGTTTTAGCATTTAGAGAGTGTTTGAGTTTTTAGCCCGTGTTTTAGCTTTTAGCCCATGTTTAAGCCTTTAGCTCTTGTCATAGCCTTTAGCCTGTGCTCTATCACTCTCCTGTTTATCTTTCTTCTGATCTTCTGTCCCTTTTCGATCAGACAGTCCAGATCCTGCTTCCACAATTACAACAAATTAATCACTGAAATCATTTTCAGAGGAGAAATACACAGATCTGTGTGGTTAACCAAGGCAAGCCTGTGAATGGCCTCTTCACAGCCTCATGATCCAGGACAACTTTTGATCAAGTTTTCCTTATTTTCTGATGGTCAGACAGGTGTTTTAAGAGTCATTTCCTTTCAAAATAAAAAATAAAAAAATGCCAGTTTGGCCATAAAAAAATAAAGAAATATTCTTGTGAGAACAGTGCAAACCTTTTGAGACCTGAGGACTCAAATGATGTAAGGGTAGTTTGACTACATGCATCATCAGCACTGAAGACCTTGACATCCATCAGTCCATCCATTCATCGTCTGTCCACCCATCCATCCATTGGTCCCTCTGTCAGCAGGACAGTTGGCCTGTCCATCAGGCCTGTCAGCCTGTTGGTCTGGTCCTGATCTGAGCAGATTACAGCCCATAGGGTACATCCTGTCCTTCAGGCTTCTCTGTCAGGCCCGTCATTTAACTCTGTCAGTTAAATATCAAATATAAATGCAGAAAACATGTATATCACACATGTAATACAAATTGCCTAGATTTTACTTTGAAAAGCATGGCGTCATAATCATTTCCTGTGGACACACTTGCGCACATGAGCCCAGTGTGTTAATAGCGACAAGTACTGAATTTCAGCAAATCCAAATTCAGATCCTCTATCACTGATGATCACCTCTCAGCTGTTAGTTGGAAAGAATATGAAGATGCTACAATTATGTGCACAAATTACCTAATGTTGTGCAGGTTGAACCAACAGTTATCAGGATTTTAATTCTGATCAGAGAAATGAACCAAAGTGATTAACTGTAACAGCTAAAAGTGATGAAAATCAACTAATCCAAATCCTTTATCACTGATGATCATTAAACACGAGAAAGGGTGGATTTTTCTCATTGAAGAGGTAAAATAAAATGAGAAACATATGACTTATTGTTTTTTTGTGTCCTTGAATCTGTCTGTTAACTGATGAAAACACTCTGTTCTAAAAATAGCACCAGGTCTCCACTGGACTTACTGAAACAATGAGGTCATCATACAAGGATCTGCAAACTTGACATGCAGTGACGGGCCTCTAACACCAAGTTATGGAGAGGTGGAGGGTGGGGTTGTTGTCATGGAGACAGAGGCTAAACAAAATGTGTCAGATAGAGGCTGAAATAAGGATAATAAGAGAGATTTTTTTGAGCTGCAAATCATGTAAAGATACTAAGGAGGGCACCAAAAGGACTTTATTGAGTATTTAAAAAAGCACATCGCCCCCTCTTTAACTCTCAAGAGCCCAGCATAGCACTGACATAGTGATTTGCATATTAAGTCCCGATTGGTGGTTTCAATATGTCCCAAAACGTTGTTTCCGTTCACCAATGTGTTTCTAGAAATTTAGTATAAAGCACAAATAGCAAAAACATCACCAATCAGATCAGATTTTAAAATCAACATTTTTGAGGGATGCAGCCGTGACATTCTGAATTAAAAACAAACAAACAAACAAACAAAAGAAACATGCAAAACTTTTTTTTTTTTGAAAAGGCTTTATTGCTCTTTTCAACAACTTAAAAAGGCATTCTGTACATAAATGTAAACATTTCATGAAAGTTTGGGGTATAAGGTTTGTATTGATAGACAGCACAAAGTTGAAATGCAAAAATTGACACTACAGCATGTGATAATGTAAAGATATGAAATGGTTGACTTGATATGGTGGGTCATAACGGGGTTAAGTGAATGGAGTCATGCACTTTTTCTTTGTGTATGAAAACTTTTATCACAACAGAACGATAACGAAATCACCTCTTCTTGACATTCTGAAACCTTATTGATGTTTCACAAAATGTTTAGTCAGTCAGTTTAGAGACTCTTTATTACATTTCTGACAAACAACAGCAAAGATAATTTTACATCTTATTATTTTGTTCTTGTGTATTATTGAGTAAACTATCACATTGTAAACACAATGTAACCAAACATTACCCCGTGACTAAAAGGTAGAACTGCTATATTAAGCTTGTGCCAAAATAATTTCATTGAATTTTTTTTCCTAAAAAGAGTTTTGATACAAAAAGAACAATGTAACAAAGTGAAAGGCAAGGAATGCCAATATTATTTATTTACAAACACCATGGTCGGTTTTAAATGTGATTGAACTGAAATGTTATTTATCATCATCATCATCAACTTCACCCTTATTGGTCAACTGATACAGAGATCTTTGCTGGTAATATCCTCAGAGCTGGAGGCTCTTTACACCACATGTATGGAAACAGGGTGTGAGTGAAAGTGTGCGTGAAGGTGTGTATGAGTGTGTTAGTGTCAGGATCATAGAACAACAGTTTTCCTCTGTCCCAGTCCAGACAAACTCTGATCCTCTGGAGACGTCCTCTCACTGTCAGATTAATAGTGGCTGCCATGGGGCTCCATGCTGAGTATTCGTCAGCCTGTTCATCATACACTACTCTCCATAATCCACAGTAAATCTCTTCCTTCCTGTCCTCAGACTCATCAAACACACCAACTTTCCACAATTCATTGTCTCCAACCTCGATGTCCCAGCTGTGAGTTCCTGAGTTTAACCCCTTAGAGCCCATAGCAGAGCCGTCATAACCAACCCTCTCTGGATTATCAGGGAGCAGCTTTTCCTCATCAGGTTTTATAGAGGTCAGATCCTCAGACAGGATGACGTCTGGTCCTGCAGTATTTGGGTCCAGAATGACAGGAGTGTAGGAGACCATGTCCTTCATCTTGTTCCAGATGTGGAAGCTCAGGTTGCCCAGGTGTTTGGCCACATCTATCAGAGCTCCTGAGGGCAGCTGTGGCTCCTCCAGCAGGGGGCGCTGCTGGACTCTTTCCACTGCAGCCTTGCAGGAGACGTCTTCAGCTCTCAGCTGCTCCTCTGTGGCTCTGACTGTGTCTGAAAGAGCTGCTATCTCTCTGCTCACAGCCTCCATCTGCTCCTTCATCCTCTGACTCTTCTGCTCCTTCTCCTCCCTCAGTGCAGAGATTCTGGCCTCCTCTTCCTCTTCTAGAAAGTCATGAAGCTTCTTGAACTGCTCCTTTATCTTCCTCTCTGTGTCTGCAGCCTGGGCCTCTATGTGATTTTCTGCTACTGTCCACTTTTCTTTGACTTCTAGAAAACTTTTCAGTTTTTTCTCTAAGGCTTTCAGAGATTCCTGGAGCTGCTCCCTGAGACTGCTGACGGTCTCAGAGTCTGAACTAGTCTCCATTTTGCTCTGAGTGAAGTTAAACTCAGGACACACAAACAGCAACAACAGATCACACTGATCAGGCTCCTCCTCCTCCTCCACAGAATTTACTTGAACTTACTGTCTTTTACTTTGCCTGCTGTGTTTCATAAAGCTTGTTATAGTCTGCATTCAGTCACTGGTTGAATTGTGAAGGTCCCCAAAGTTATGGTGCACTCCTGCATGCCCGAGGAGAGGAAAACACTGACTACTTCCTGATGTGTGTGTGATGAGTCACAAACAGGGAGGAGCTGTGTTAGAGCAGAGAGGAGGAAGTTTAACCCTTAAAGCCACAGACTCCATGATGAGGGTTGAAATGAGTCATTCCCCCTGTTGTGTTTCCATGAAGGAATGTTGAACAGATCTAAAGACATTAAGTTTGGGTTTTAACAGTTTATCACATCAATACTTGGTCTGTTTCTTTTTCATGGACATTTTTTCCTACATGCCTAATCCTTCATTATTCAACAACCAAACAAATAGTTAAACACACTTAAAGACAAAAACAACCCAGGTTAACCCAGAAACTGACTCAACTCTGTTATCCAATCAGAGCAGAGTCACAAATTAAGCAGTGTCTGCTTCATAAAGTTTACATCCTCTTCCACCTATAAATTGTTCCCAGCTGCACCTGAATGCACCATGCAGCATCTGAGAGACTCTTAAACTGAAGAGTGAAAGAGTAGAAAACACTCAGCTCTGAAGTTGTTTACTGTTGTTTATACATATGGGTTCTTCAGTCAGTTTAATGTTTGTCTTGTGTTTTTGTCTGCTGTGAAAAAAAGTGGTAAGCTGCCGCAAAAAAAAATCCCTTTTAAAAAACTGTAAATGTCATGTCCATTCTCCCTGCCATAAGGATGATAGTGTCACTGATTGTTTTGATGACTGGTGATATTTTTTAGGGTTCTATTGGATGTTTGTTATACTGTTTGTTAACTGCTTAAAGGATAAAGTGATTTTTTTTTTCTTTGAAAGCCTTCTACCTAAGAGGAATTAGGAGTAGATTTTGGATTTAAGTGACAAAAAGTTTACTCTAAACCAATACTCGTTGTTCGAACTTACACTAAAGACATTACTGACGAGAAACATTACTTTTACTTATAATCGACATACACCTTAGTTTTCTATTTATGAGAGTTACAACAGGGTAAGAGAATTGATTATTATTTTTAAATTTGTTGTCTAAATTTGTCTTTGAATTGGTATCCTTCATATTTACATATACACACAGGCTCATTGAGACATCTATCTGCGTCATCAAAGTAACCTTACACACAATTTCTAAACCTTATAATAAACTGAGATTTAACTCCCATTAGTAGTTGGTTAGAAGTTGGTAGTCTGTGGTTTGTTGTATGTGTTGGCGTAAAGGGGATCTGTTTGTGT
>RPOG01000394.1:104725-183718 GCA_008086565.1 Thalassoma bifasciatum
TGTTTGTGTGTGTGTGTGTGTGTGTGTGTGTGTGTGTGTGTGTGTGTGTGTGTGTGGTGAAAGCCTTGATGGTAACTGATGGAGGTAAACACATAAAAGAACAATAATATACAGTTGTGCTCAAAAGTTTGCATACCCCAGCAGAATTTTTGAGTTCTTGGCCATTTTTCAGAGAATATGAATGATAACACAAAAACTTTTCTTTCACTCTTGGTTAGTGGTTGGGTGAAGACATTATGTAATAAACAACTGTTTACTCTTTTTAAATCATAATGACAACAGAAACTTCCAAAATGACCCTGATCAAAAGTTTACATACGCCATGTGTTTGTTATTCTTTATACCTTGTATTTCCCCTTTAACATCAATAACAGCTTGAAGTCTTTTGTGGTCGTTGTACACGAGGGTCTTTATTTTCCCAGATGGTAAAACTGCCTATTCTTCTTGGCAAAAAGCCTCCAGCTCCTGTAAATTCATGGACTGTCGATGAACTGCAGGTTTGAGATCCCCCCAGAGTGGCTCAATGATATTGAGGTCAGGAGACTGAGATGGTCACTCCAGAACCTTCACTTTATTCTACTGTAGCCAATATCAGGAGGACTTGGACTTGTGTTTTGGATCACTGTCATGTTGGAATCTCCAAGTAGCTGAATTTTTGTCGGTCTACCTTTCCACGTGTCTACCTGTGGTTTGGTTTCAACAGAATCTCTTAATTCCTTGGATATCTTTTTATATCCCTTTCCTGTTTTATACAGTTGGATTACCTTTTCCTGCAAATCCTTTGACAATTCTTTTGCTTTCCCCATGACTCTGAATCCAAAACTGTAAGTGCAGCACTGGGTGGAAGATGCAAGTGTCTGTCAGGAGCTCAGAAACTCGCTTGTTCACACTCTGGGATTTTTTTAATGGTTCAATATTGTCTGGGTGGTTTACACATTCTTTTTGTGTGACNACACACACATGACCCAACAATCTGTAACTCCACAGCTTCCCGGTTTGAGACGGACATTCTGCACAGAAATAATGAGACACATCAGTGGACACAAAAGGCTGCAGCGGTGGAGAGGATGCTGGGAGCTGAAAACAAAACAGGAAATAATGACAGTATGTGTGTGAGCCTGGATAAAGGAACTATAAATCTGTGTCAGACCTTATTTGTGTCCTTGTGTGTGAATCATGTGCAGCAAACACATTTAGACACATGTAAAGTCCATTTACATGAAATATTAATAATGATGTGAATATATGATGTATTGGGTTCCAGTCTGTCATAATACAAACTGAAGCAGCTTTAAAGTAAAGTTTGACCATTGTTAAGTCTGGAACCACGTCTTTGATGAGCGGAGATGATTAGCTGAGGAGATTTTCTGTGAAGAGTTGATTTAAAATCTGTGGATGGAGAAGCATTAGACTCATTAAATGGCTCATCATGGCTGCAGTCCTTCCTCACAGTCCTCCAGACGCTCCAGACAGCTTAACCATAAATTAGATCATCTTAACACGTCAGTCCTTAAGATGTCATCTCAAGGATTAGGCAGACACTCATCGGACAATCAAAGACCTCTTAGTAGAGACGTGTGTGTGTGTGTGTGCGAGTGTGTGAGCTGAGATAAACATGAAGAGTGGAGTCTTAAGAAACATGTTGAAATATTGAGAAGAAAAATGAATACTGACTCCTGTGGCTATGTAAAAAGTATTGAAATAGATATTGGCCATAACAGTCCTATGTTTACTTTGTGTTGGAGCGATACCAAATTTTGCAGTACACCACTATTCTACTGTTAACCTCTCATGGGTTGCTTCTCAAAATGCAAGTGGATCAATTCTGCAGACAAAGGCATTAATGTTTTGCCACAAAACAAGCTGCTGAAAACACATTTAAAATGGAGATGCTCAAAAATTCTATCAACACTTCACTGATCAAGCACTGATAAAACTTTTCATGTAGATCTACTCATGAAAATTAAGGCAACTCTTTGCCTAGTTTTTTATGTCCTGAAGCAAGATTGCTTTCTGTCTAAACCACTTTTTTTCCCCAATATTTTTTGTCAAGAAAAAATTAATCCAAGTAAATTTAATTTCCTCTAGTGGATAAAGCCAAACTAAGCTTTATATAAACCACTCCATTTATTTCAATATGGATAATGAACTTTAGAGTCGAATCAACTTGATATTTTCCATGCAGATCAATCAAAACTAATCTTTGTATGAATTACTTTTGATAAACTTTTGATAAACTTTTGATGTTTTTAATGACTGCACTGCCTACACTACATGGAGTAAACCTGCTGCCTATGCTACGTAGATAGATAGATAGATAAATAGATAGATAGATAGATAGATAGATAGATAGATAGATAGATAGATAGATATAAATAGAAAGATAGACAGATGGATAGATGGATGGATATATACTTTATTGATCCCAAGGGAAATTCACAGTGTCCAGTAGCAGGTTACTAAGACATACAAGACATAGAATACAACATTATTACAAAACTACAAATAACCTGCAGCCAACCCCCCGCCCCCCCCCCCTCCCACACGCCCATAGATCAATTAAGAAAAAGAAAACACACTTAAAAAGGAAACATGGCGTGGGGCTGCAGCAGGTCTACACTGTAGTGCGTAAGCAGCCAGTCCACAACGGCATAAACGGCCAGCATAGACAGCTTGTGCCACCCGTGTGATTCATCCATGTACAGAAGGCTCTCATGTCCACTGTGTGCCCTCCTCACTCATGGTAACAAGGTATGGAAGGAATTAAGTTCTGTGTCTGGTTCCAGAAATACCAAATAAACAGTAACAAGATCATCTCTTGTTGTGTCAATGAACTCAAAAAATTGCCTCACATCACTTTAATTATTCATGTTCCACAAAAAGTTCACACTTGTATTTTAGACAAATATTTTTGACTTCAGTACTAGATATATTTGTGTGAAGACACGAACTTGAACTTTTATTGTAGATTTCAGGGATTCAGTGAAGTTAAATTTACTTCTCCCCACATTTATTTTTCTCAGTGGCGTGAAGTAAAGGAAACAAAAGTCTTGAAGCAGGAAACTAGGATCATCCTTCCCTCATCACTTCGTAAGTCATCACTTTGCAGAGAAACAACAACGTCAGGAGGGGAATGAAAGTTCAGAGCTCTGCAGACAGGGATTTGAGTTGCATTTTGTGTTTCGTGATAAACAAACATGCTGAGATTGTACTCGACTCATCAAAACCTAAATCCTAACAAAGCCGTCTGTCACTGGCTCAGCCCGAACCAAGGGCGAGCTGTGAGAACTCACCAGTCTGAGCCCACGGAGCTCCACTATGTCTGCTATATGAGGCAGAAACATGGAGGAAAAACTAATCAAAGTGGTGTAAAACAGCAGCGCTAAATCATTATTTTAGTTTAAAGGGGAAATAAAATCTAATCCACTGAGCTGGTATTCATGAATAAGCAGCTGTGGAAAGTGTGAGACATTATGATTCAGTGTTGATAAGCTTTCATTGTTCCTTCATGCGTTAAAAGTTTGTAATAATGGTCGTAAACACTGTGACGCATATAAACACAAATGCACAATAACAGGCAGTAAAAGATATTAGACAGGCTTTAATTTGAGCTCATTTACACCTCATCTCAAACTGAGAGGGGACTCAAAAAGGAAAAAACAATGTTGTAATTAAGACTTTTATCTGTTTCTATAGGAAATAATTTCATCTGAGTTCAGAAGTGATGTGACTAAAGAGGGCCTTCATTTACACAAGAGCTGTCAATGAGAGTCAGAGAGGTTTCATAGTAAAAGTAGAGATTTGAAAATCTGCACATGTGGATTCAGTAGAGGAGAAGTTGGTCGACTGCAGTGATGAAACTCTCAGCGTGGCTTGTCCTCATCTCTGTGATAACTCTGTCTCTAAATGGCCTAAATGACAGGTTTGGGATCAGACACCTGAAGCAATGAATGTCTGCGGCAAGCCAAACAGTGTTTCTAAAAGTTGGCTCTATAAATACAAACTGTTACATCCAGCAAATGAGACGTTGAGACTTGAGCTTTGCCTGATCTTGCAGGGCTGTAACCAACGCCAAAATAACAAACTTTGTTCTCTGTAGCACCCAGACAAACAAGTCGAAACCTGATGTGTAGAAAACACACACTAACACACCTCTTGTTTTCCTCCTGTACACAAGTTGCACCCGTCCAATCAGAGATCCCCATTCCTACATAACCCACAGATATTGGTTACCAAACTGTGATGCGTTCATTTGAGTTCTGTAAATTTCAGTGCTCATGCAACTCATCTTAACAGTAAAACACATCACCACTATCTAACATCAACAACTCACGCAGTCCATTACAATACTCTTCAATCCATTCGTCATTGAAGCTGCATCAACTCTCCTCTGAAAGCTCCTTGAGAGAGAGAGTGAGGCTGATGGGTGTTTTTCTATATAACAGAAAAACTTGTGAATATTTTTCAAACTGATTTAGAGTAAAATGATGTACAGTCATGGACAAAAGTATTGGCACCCCTGGAATTATTCCAGAAAATACACAAATTCTCCCAGAAATTGTTGCAATTACAAATGTTTTGATATGAATGTGTTTATTTCCTTGATGTGCATTGGAAAAACAAAAATAATAATAATAATGATGGAAGAAAAAAGCTAAAATTGACACAATGTTACACAAAACACAAAAATTGGGTCAGACAAAATTGTTGGCACCGTTTTAGAATTGTGTGTAAATCATTTAATCTCAAGCAGGTGAAGCTTGTTTAAACTCAGCTGTGGTGAGTAACAGGTGCTGGTGATATAGAAATCACACCTGACGCCAGTTAGAATGTATAAAAGTTGACTCAACCTTTGTGTTGTGAGCCTTTGTGTGTCACACCAAGAATGGAGAAGAGAAAGAAGAGCTGAGGAGTGTCTGAGCACTTAAGATGCTAAATTAGTGAAAAAATAACAATTGTGTCAGATTTTTGCTAAATTTCTTTTTTGTGTGTGTGTGAAATATTGTGCCAATTTTAGCGTTTTTCTTACATTTTTTTGTGTTTTTCCCAATTCACATCAAGGAAATAAACACATTAATACCAATAAAAAAATATAATTGCAACAATTTTCAAGGCTGTTTCACTTAAAATATTCAAGATGATTCATCTAGAAACAAGGTCACATATCTGACTGTCTTGTGTCAAGTGTAATGAGATATTCTGACTGGAAATAAGAAGAATACACTTGGCAAGAAATTTATTTTGATTTGTAATTTATTATTATTATTATTATTATTATTATTATTATTATTATTATTATTATTATTATATTTTATATATGTATTTTCTTTAAAGTTGTTGTTCTTGCTGTTGTTGTTAAAAATAGATAAAGAAATAAGCTTCTACTACAATATTGAAATTTCCCTTGTGTTATTAATTAAGTATTGTTCATTTCATTGTTTTTTTTGCAGTGCACCCAAATGTGGGGGATTTAGTCCTTGATTGATTTAAAAATAAATAAATAAATAAACCTTTACAAAGAAGTTTCCAGCTTAAAGACAGAGCTGTGGATGTTCAGTCTCTCTCTAAAGATGCTTGGCTGGAGGTTTTCTCACACTTTTTTTTATTCATAGGAGGCATGTTTTGCTTGGAGACACAAGTGGAGAAAGTGATGAATTTGTGCAAACTTGAAAAGATACCAGGATGCTGTTTGATCGTTTATTTAGGATGGATCTTGCTCACAAATATTACTTGATTGCACATTTCAGCTTTTTCATGTCCAGTTTCTCAGCTCCCAAAGCCAGAATCATAACTTTTCACAACCATCTTTTTAAGATTCTTCCTGCAATAAATCAAGATTATTTCATTTGACTCCAGTTTTTGCATCCTCAGCTGGAAGTCTGACAGTCACTTTCTCTGTTTTCTGTTGAAGTTCCAGTCTGTTCTCAAACTCCTCAGGGCTTTAACCTTTCAGCCTCTCTTCTGTGAACTGCAGCCAAAGGTCATGGGACTATCTGGACTTCACCTGTACGCACTTTCAGCTCCTCTGGATAATCTGTAATGACTCAGCGCTCTTTCATCGTTCCTCCTGTAAACCTGAACTTCCCTCAGTGAGTTTGTCCTGAGACACAAAGAGCTGAGTGGATCAGTCGGCAGATCTATCAGAGTGTTCCCGCTGCTGTTAGAGTGTATTGGCTCATCTTTGTAAACACAGATATTCTCAGTGTTTACACGATGCCAGTGTTTGTTAACTTTATCTCCTGTAGGTGTAAAACCGTGCAGAGGTTTTCTGTGAATCAGTCAGAGTGACAGTCTGTAGCTGACCCTGACTGATCTGCTGTGTTTATGCATTCACACACAGTTTGTTGCAGAAACAGTGGTGCATACTGAGTCGCTGTCTGCCTCCATAGTTTCCAACAGCTCGACCTCTGCTGCTACGTAATTGGATGTTTTTTGACCCTTCAAGTCTGACGGAGTCTTCATGATTCCTCCTCTACATTATTAGAGACACACAGTCACTTTCAGGTCAAAACGGTTCACCACATAATGCTCTAAGAGATATTTAACACGGTTCAGTGTCGCTGCTTAAAAGACTGTGAAGTATTCTCAAAATGGACTGACAGAAGTCTCCTCAGACCCCAGAATACTTCAACATATCCCCACTACTCAGAAACAGGTTTTCTGATCAAACTAGGGGAACTTAAACATGATAAACTCCATGATGAGACTATAGCTTGGCAATTAATTATGAATTAGATTAAATTGCAATATAGCCTGCTGCAAATTCTTTTTGTAGACAGTGCAACGTTTGTCCAACCTTAAATGTGTTCGAATACCAGATTCTGTTTTTTTTTTCTTTTTTCAGTTGATGCTTTATGCTGCACATCAATGTGACTCAACCCTGCTCAATCAAAGTGTTTTCAACTGTTGAAAACTTCCTTTGTAAGAGCAAAAATCCGAGCGGTGAAACGTGGCAAAACACCAAAGAACAGCAATAAAAATAAGTTAAAGATGGCAAAAATGGACAATTACTTAAGAGAAACCTTGTAAAAGTAGTGGAACTTTTCAGAAGCCTGACCTTTCTGTTTCAAATATCCCTTCTTTATTGATTCTATCTAACACTCTAATTTTTCAAAACACTGAATTTTGGGTTTGTCATTATCTGAGCCATACTCATCAACACTTTCAGAAATAAAGGCTTGAAATAATTTACTCTATGCATAATAAGTCAATATAATATCTGGGTTTCACTCAGCGAAATGAGTCAAAAAAAAAAAAACCTTCATGATATTCTAGTTTTTTTAGGTGCACTTTTGAACAGAACCCCTTTTGTGTGTGTTTTTTTTTTTTTTTCATTTAACAAAAATCCTACATTTTTCACTTATGTATGTTTTTTTCTTACTAAAAAAAAGAGTGATTAAAAAAAGTATCATCCCCGTTGGATATAGCAAGTGATGTCAAGAGTACATAATTTAGGGAGCCTGAAAGATAACGGCACAAAAATTTTCAACTGTAATGTAATAATATTATTATCACAAGACCATCTCTCCTTTTTTTGGAATGTGCATCAAATATTGTATTTCCACTGTTTCTCATTCCCTGTGGCAGATCCCAACAAATTTTGTGTCATTAAAGATGCCATAGTGTTAATAGATAAAATAAGATAAGATAAAATAAGATAAAACACTTTGTTATTTGTCCCGCAATGGAGAGATTCACAGTCTCAGCATCAATGGAAAAAAGTATGGTGCCAATGTTCCAAGAATATGTAAATATAATGATATAATCACTGTCAACTAAAAAAGGACAACAAGCGCTTAGAAAAGTAGAAGCAGAAATTAACCAATTAATTAAGTAATTAGAAAAGTCCATCAGAGACGACAGCTTGTACCTAATTCTGTAGTCAGTCTTCACCTCCACCGGGTCCAGGACTGAACTGTTCTTCTTCACCAGTCTGCTCAGTCTCTCTCTGCTGTTCCCTGTCCACTCACAGCAGCTGAAATCCTTCCAGTTGTGCCCGATGTTAACTCTGTTAGCCACGTCTCTGTGATGAGCATGATGCTACTCTGCCCTCTGGTTTTCTCTCTGGTGCTGGGTTAGCGCAGTTAACTGCTCCACTGTATTGGAGACGGATTTTACATTCCCCATAGTTATAAATGGAAGGACAGGTCCATGTTGTCTCTTACTAGCACTCACAGCAGTACCAGCGTGTTGTACTGACATCTTCTCCTCAGCTCCCAGGGAACATTGGGCCTAGCACTAGTTAGCATTGACATGCTATGGGCTGCTAACTGCTTAATCCTCATACATATACTAACAACATAACAAATTGGTGTCCATGACCAAAAAATGAGGCATAAAAAGTTATGACTGCTTCTTCATCTCTGGTAGTGCATCAGCCTATAATCCTATGGTTTGTGATATTCAGTGTTAGTTCAGTTAATTTCATTACTGAGGTTTGGGGAAAAGAACAAGAACCTAAATCTGAGCAGATGAAAGCAAAGTAAAGTTTTTAACATAATGTCACCATGGAGGTTTAAAGATTTAGAAAAGTTTCCTTTAAGATCAAACAGCTGTGATGAATAAAGAAAAGATTCCTCTGATTATCCTGTGAAGAAAGAGTTTCCTCTGTGGTTACGTGTCCTTTGTCACGTTTGAGGCTTCGGGGAGGAAACAGGATCAAATGTGATACCAGAGGGAAGAGCTGTCTCTGCAGGGCTAATGGGAATCCAAATAAAGACAAGTGAAAGCAGTTTCCCAGTGTTTTCTGCCACTGAGCAGCTTCACTGGAGGAGTGGGAGATTAAGAGCCTTGATGTTAATTGTAGAGCAAGATAAGAGCATGATGCTTGACTTAACTCAGCTCAGATCTTTAGCTCCGTCTTTCAAAGTGGCTGACGTTCAAGTTACAAGCACTCTTCTCTCAAATATTGGTGCGTTCAGAGTTAGTGCTGTGTCTCTGTTATTGTGAGGGTTTGTGAAATACTCAGGCCGAGAACGATGCCACATCCCACAGGTTTGCTTTCACCTGAAATCCTGAGTGAGGTGTTGAGTTAGTAGACAAATCCACACAGAAAATCTGAAACAATAAAGAGTTTATAGAAGAAAACATGAAGATGGGAAACAGGTAAACAGAGGTTGGTCAGAGCCAAACAAAAAGACACAACAACAGAGAAACATGAAAACATTTCTAACAGTGAAGTAAATCTCAGAAAAGCTTTGTTAAAACAGACAAAAGCAGACAGAGAGGAGCAGAGACCAACAGGACAAACACAGACTGATCAACATGGAGAAGAGGAGCAGAAAGAGAGGATGATGGAGACAGACGTTTGCCAAGTGAAAAATAAATCCAAACCAGAGCTGGAAGAGCTGAGAGGTAGAGGAGCCATGTTTGAGACGAGCTGGAAGAAACCTAAATGTGGAGCTGTTCAGAGTTTATACATCACAGATTACCATTATGTTGGCAGTTTGAGGAAGTTTCTCAATTCTTAATGCCATTAGAATCCTTTGTCCCTCCACATCCCAAAGCAGCTCTCTTGGACTGAGATCTGGTGACTGTGAAGGATGTTGGAGAACAAGGAACTCATCGTCATGTTCTAGAAAGCAGTTTGAGATGATTTGAGCTTTGTCACATGGAGCGTTTTCCTTCTGGAAGTTTCCACCAAAAGATAACCTTACTTGATATAGTACTTTTAAAAACAATGGGCCTCATTCATTAATAAATGCACAGAAACGTTCTTACTTCCCGCACAATTTAAAATAATACGCGAAATCACCATCATTTCATGACGTGCATATCAGCCGTTTTTGTTCGCACCACTGTATTATATATTGATGAATCAGAATCAATCTAAACTGACTGGCAGGTCCCTTTTACCTGAAGTTAGGATATTACCGTGCCCCTATTCATCTATATGAGGACGTCTGTTCAGAGCTTCAGGAGGAGGAGCAGTCGTCTTTTACATCCACGTGCCAGCGTCAACCTCACAGCTCGTTCTCCTGGTTCCTCACTGGGAATCTCATTGGCAGACGTGCTTCCTGACCGGTGAGGTGATAAATGATCAGCTGACTCTCCTGGTGATGTGAGGGAGATCGTACCGTTTATCCGTAACATAAACGACACATTAAAGCAGCTGCTGGATATTTTTTCAAACAATCAGTCTGAGTGAACAGTGGAGCTGTGTGTGTGTGTGTGTCATTTGCTCAGAGTATGTGTGAAGTCATAAGAAGAAATTAGAAGAAAATTATTTTGCATCTTCATTCAGTTTGCACAAATTTATGACACTGTTAGAACAGTGACTATTTATTTAACATAAAGAATGTGACATTCTGCTATGCACACAATTATATTTATCATGTATACTAAGTATTTTATTTAAAATTCAATATAATAAGCATGATGACGGTGAAAAGGTGTCAGTTTCATGGTTATTTAATAAGTATAGTCAATGCATAGTTTTTAATGAATTCTATTTAAAGCTTTTTTCTTTTACTGAAAGTAGTTTTTAAATGTTAGGCTGTTAGTTAAAAGAGTCTGTGTTTTAAGTTATATAGACAGCTGACCAGTAATTATTGGTGCATACGCATGGTCTGAGGAGGTTCTAAATTTCTTTGCAAAGTAAGAAGAAATTTAGGTAAGAAAGTATTGATGAATCACAGATTTGTGCGTCAAATGTTCGGACTCGTGATTTAGGCATGAATTTGTGCATATGAAAGTTTTGTGAATGAGGCCCAATGTTACTAAGTGTTTTATAAATCAGAAATAAACATCAAAAAGAAATTTGAGGAGGGAAATAAAATGAAAATCACTCCTAAATAAAGTAAGTTAATAAACGAAGCAAAGAATCAGAAAAATGAATGATTAAAATAATTAAACACTACAAGATAAAGGGTTTGAGATCCTGCCCTGAGAGAAGCTTTTTAAAGATGAAAACACACACTTTTGAAATCTTAAAGCATAAAAATGTGTCTTTCAGAAATGTTTCAAAGTAGACAGACAGTATAGAGAGTAGTACACTCCTCAGGTTGGTTGTTCCAGAAAGTGGGCTCTGACAGAAAAGGTCAAAGGTCACCTTTAGTCCTAGCCTTGATTTTTGGACAGTGAGCAGAGCCTTGGCTGAGGACCTCAGGGCATGTATAGACTGATGATTTCAAAAAAAGATACTTTGGAGCAAACCCGGAGCCTGCTTTAAAAGTCAATAAAATCTGAAAAAGAATTCTAAAACTTTTTGGGAGCCAGTGAAGCAAACTAAAACAGGAGTTACATGCTCTCTGTTTTTTTTATTTTGGCCTTGTTCAAAGTCTCTTAAATCTTGTTTCTTCTCCGTCCTGTTGCTCAGTTTGGACTTCAGCAGCTCGTCTTCATTGTGTCTACATGACTAAAAGCTGCAGAGTTGCTGCCATGTGATTGGCTGATTAGATAAGCGTGTTAATGGTCAGTTGAGCAGGTGTATCTAATTAAGTGGGTGGTTGGTGTTTGAGCAGTAAATCCAGCAGGGATGTTTAACCACAGCCTTGTTTGAACCATTTTAAAAAGCAGAATTGAGAAAATGTGTTTTAAAATAATCACTCTGATAGGGATTTTTTTTTATATTTGTAAAAAAAAAAAAGGCACTAACTGTGACTCATGTGTTAGAAGAGTGAGTTTCTATAACCACTTGTGGAGCGCTGAAGCTTTTGAATGCAGATGATCAAACACCTGCTGTCACACAGCAGCAGGATGTGTGAGGATGTGTGAGGACGTGTGTTTGATCTGCAGCTCCTGATTTCAGAGATGGGCTGTGGGTAATTTGCCAGGATGTCACAGCAGCAGCAGCCTCCTCATTTATTATTTAAATCTCCTGACGCAGCCACAGTCAGACACAGAATCAGTGGGCTCTCATGGTAAATAATGCTGCGTGTTTTCCTGAATATCACATTAAAAAGCTGTTTGTCGTGAACCGATCTGTTACCTGCAATTATCTCCAAACGAGCCCCTGACCCCACCTGTCTCATTAAAGTCAGATCTGACCTGATTTCACAGCTTTAAATGAAATAAAGAAGTCCCAGCTGTAGCTGCAGTGAGACTCTGCTCATGAATAATGTTCATTTTGTTCACGTAAACAGTCAAATATCACTGACTGCTCCTGTTTTCTCTGTTATGGGAAGCAAGAAGGAATGAACCCATATCCTTTTCCACCTCACAGCAGGGAAACCATCCTCCACTCTTTGTCTGCTCTGTGTGTGTGTGTGTGTGTGTGTGTGTGTGTGTGTGTGTGTGTGAGCTGTATTATCTACCTTTTCTCCCTCTGAGGTACCACGGGAGCTGCTTGCTTCGAGGAGAGAGAGAGAGAGAGAATGTAGGTGAAAGCTCAGTAATCAAAGTTATGCAGTGTGTGCCCTCGGCTCGTTCATTAGCCGGCTAATTAGCTAGTTAACAACAATGTTTCCCACCAAATGAGATCCTATTTGCAGTGCTGGCTGACCAGAGTTTATTTATCAGATTTTGAATGCTTCAGCTTCAATTTTCTCTTGGGCTTTCCAGTTTTTCTGTTTCTCTGGGAGATCAAATAGAGGTTAAAAGGTCAACACACACTCCTAAATGAGGCAATGAGACACACTTCCTGTAAGATGTAGTAAGACACAAGTTACGTAACAAGTCATCTAGTTAGACAATGTATGGAAAGAAAACATCCCCTGAGCTGCAGTTCTGTGTGTATGGGTAACACTGTGTTCTAAGTTTTGTTGATAATGATTTTTTTCATATGTCCTGTAAACTGTCAGTAATGTGGATTCTAAATATGAACATAAATAAAGCTTTCAGAGGAAGTTACAAGCGCTCAGGCCTAGAAATGGTAACTTAATACACAAGTTGAAAAATTGAATGAGGCGTGCCTGAAAAGTTTAAAGCCCTAAAAAACTGCTAAGATAGAAAGTTTGAAAAAAGAACTGAGTAATGAGGAGCTCCACTGTTTTTGTTGATCACTTCATAAATTAGTCTGTTCATGTTTGATGTGAGTGTTTCCAGGAGGTTAGTGGGAACGTTGCTTCAAGTGGTGAAGATGCTTCATGTTTGACATCCACTTTCTGGAACTGACGTCCATTTTTGTAAACTTCCTTCTCCATCCATCCCATAATGTTCTCATTGTGATTTTGATCAGGGGAACATGCAGGAGGATCCAAAAGAGTGAGATTATTCCTCTGGAAGAAGAAGAAGAAGAAGAAGAAGAAGAAGAAGAAGAAGAAGAAGAAGAAGAAGTCATTTGTCAGGCGGACATTGTGAACTGCAGCATTGTCCTGTTGAAAAACCCAGTCATCAACACACAGACCAGGGCCCTCAGTCATGAAGGACGCCCCTTGCAACATCCCCTTTGATACCCCTGTACAACCATCAGCTCCATTATTCCATTGAAGGAAAAAGCTGATCATGATGCCCCTCCACTGTGCCGCCTAGAAAACATCTCAGTGTGATCTCCTCGTCATGACAGTAACATTGGACGCCATCAGGACCATCAAGGTTCCATTTTGTCTCCTTAGAGAATCAAGCTTAGAGACTTGACAAGGTCAGAGTCTTGACAAATAGCCAATCAGATCCTCAGGCTCAGTGCTGCTGAAAAGTTTTTTGGGTCTACCACTTGACTTTTTTTTGTTCCATACCCCTCAGGATCTTTGAAGAAATTCAAAACTGCTGTTTTACTGTGTCCAACCTCAGCAGTGATGGCGTTGTGTTGAGAGAGGCCTTAGTTAAAGTGGGTCGTTTTGGAAAAGCTGAACTCAACAGAGCTTTGTTTGATTTAGGATGAAGTAGCGACCTCTTCAAAGACAGTGTCAGTGACATCAGTAAAACGTAAGTTGAATAACTTTGAAAATATTAAGATAAAAAAATCTTGCTGTGTGCTGATAGAGACACATGATACCAAACCTAAATCACCTCTTGAACCTGTTCTCACATTTGTTTCTGCTGTAAAGAGAAGCTGTATAAAACAGGTGTCTGTGATTTCTGGTGTTTCTGATGGACGTCTCCAGTGGACACTTTATGAACTGCAGTTTTATCACTTTTATGTTTTAAGACCAGAGTTTGCTGCGTGGGGTAAACCCACAATCGAAAATACATCATGAAGAAAAAAAATGATTCCACTTGCTCCCTGGTCTACCGCCTTCATCCTTTCATCGATTTATTTCCCTCCTCTTCTGTCCTGCTGTCTCTTCTTTTAGTGTTCTTCTGCACGCAACAGTTTGTGACTTGTAGCTCAACACCTCCTTAAAGTGTAAGCAGAGCTGATGATGATGGTGCTGATGATTGTAACGATGATGACAGAGACTTTCTCCTCTGGCAACAGCTGTTCACACACACACATGCACAAACACAAACAAGCACACTGGAACAGAAACACACACTCACAACAGAGGGGAGACATCTGGGGAAAGTCACAAGACTGGAGCACAGACAGAGTGAGGAGTATTTTAAAACACCTTCACTCATTAACGTGTTATCAGTTGGTGTTTATGGTTTTAGCTGAAGTTTTAATGCTGATGACTGATGTTGCACTCTTTAAAGTGTTGTAGCATCTTGAAACGTATTCAGTCATCTGACAAGTCTAGAAACATGTCTTTTCTTAAGTTATTATCAAAGAATAATGTTGCTTGAGTTGCTTGCAAAGGGTAAAACACTGCACATGGAAAAATACTGATACAAGAAAACTAAATCAATAAAGTTTTCTTACCTCATTGGCAGGTTTTGTGATTTGCAGCGAGCAATCCAAGTGCTATTTTTTTTGCCAATAAGAGATTTTTCTTGACTTGTCAGGAGAACATGGCTCATATTAAATCCTAAAAAACATGTTTTGATAGAAATCAGACTGAAATTTGTTAATTTCAGGAAAATGAAGAAAAAGGAATATTGAGCTGTTTGAAAAAATTAACACTTTCTGTATTTTTCTTTTCTTCTTTTTCTTGGAATGTCTGGCATCTATGAACAAGCACTCCAGTCCAAAACAATTTGACTGGAGCTCACAACTTCTCTAAATTACTGGGTTTGTGCCTCAGAAAGGACATATTTTGTGTCACTCAACACATTTTGTATTGTTTTGAGGTCTGATGAGTCGACTATCCACTCCATAACGTTCATCTTGCTGGTCAGGAACCAAGATGCTGCGTGCTTTCTGGTGTGTTAAGGGTCTAGTCCTGTTAAGACCCTTTTCAAGGACGTTTCTTCTTTTGCATAAACATGAGAACGTGACCTCTTGAAGTATTTTGATGTATTCAAACTGATCCCTGATCCCTGGTATGTGAGAGATACACCCGGCACCCCTATATAAGAAACATCCCCGCACCATGATGCTTGCACCTCTATGCTTCACTGTCTTCAGGGTGTGTATCAGTTTCAGTGTTTGAGGTTTTGGCTGTGACCCTTTGACCCAAACAGAACTTTCTCACTCTCCTCAGTCCACAAAGTGTTGCATCATTTCTCTTTAGATCAGTGTGTTTGTTTGGTGAATCATAACCTCTTCAGCACAAGTTGGTTTTGTGCCAATGGGACCTGAAGAAGACTTGGCTTCACATTAGTGTCTTATAACTGTGACAGGACTCAGCAGTAACTGATCTCCCTGAAGTTTGTAATTCTGGCTATTCTTCTATTCATTTGATTGGTAGTTTTCCACTTTTGTCCACGTCTTTCTGGTCTTGGTTACCACTTTAAAGAATTTGAGATCATTATAGCTGAGCACCCAACCATCTGCTGCCTTTGTCTTTAAATCAGGATCACTGATTTCACACCTTTTTATTTCATAGGATCAGAGTTGGGTATATAACTACAAGCAACAAACATTACATGTAATTAAATTACTTTTCATGGGAACGAGTAGTGTAACGGCACTACTCCTCCCCTCTGCTTCGCTCATCCCCGCTCTCTTGGGTGCATTCACTGAGTCTCAGAAAAGTAGGAATTCAGAACATTAAGAACAACATGAGTAAATGATCCACTTTATAAGAACCTGCACTGCTACAATAATAAATAAAATAAATGATTTTGGCTTCATCGACTGCAAAAAATCGAAAAATTAAAACGTCATGGCCGTATTGCAATGAATTGTGGGTAATCAAAGTGGTGAGGTCTGCAGAAGTCTGCACCCCAAGCAGACTCTCTGGAAGTCTGCAGAAAGTCTGCTTGAAGCTGCTTGTGGACTGGATGAATTGTGGATTTGGACAACCCTCAGCACTCCCGGACTTTCCGTGAACGCACCCACAAAGTTTGTGAGTTCACAAGCGCAGTGAAGTCCAGAGATTTGGATTCCAAAACAGTAAACAGCTATGGAGGAGGACAGAGTCGAAGCAGCTAACGCTGAGCCCGATGTCTGTTTAAAATTGTGTGTAAAGACATATTTTTCAGTTTCAGTTGCCTCAAAGTTCAGCAACAGACTAAAGTAAACAATGAGACAATAAATACTTTCTTGGAAATGATAATAATTGTTTGAGAATCATATTCTTTATAGTTGTGTATCAGGGGGATAAAGTCTTGTAACGAGTAGTGTTAATTCTTTACTATTTCCATGGAGTAATCAAGTAGTGTAAGGCTCTACTTTTTTCAAAAGCAACGAGCAACTCTTTACTTTTTTGAGTAACATACCCCAACTCTGCATAGGATGAAAGATCTGACCAACTGAACTCCACACTGATGTATATTTATATAATTTTATTTTAACAAGACCCTTACAAGTAACAATTCAATGTCACAGAATTGTACAGTTGTGCTCATAGGTTTATATACCCTGGCAGAATTCATGATCTCTTGGCCATTTTTTCAGAGGAAATGAATGATAACACAAAACTTTTCTTTCACTCATGTTAAGCGGTTGGGTGAAGCCATTTGTTAACAAAATAATAAGCTCTTTCTTAATGAGTCTAACTCACTCAAACTGCACACATGGGTCAGGAGTTAAAAGCAGGACTTGGTGTTTGAGTCGCAGCAGCAGAAGCAGAATCTTCTGTTCTTTGTTGATTGATGAAGGATGGTGTTTTACTTTGAAGCATCATTTTGATCCAACAGAGGACAGCTGCTTCTCCTCCTTTACCTTCTGCTAATCTTCACAGAGCGCTCCATCCTTTCTTTTCCATCCAGGATTTAAAAAACGGGTCCCAGACATAAATTTCCCGAAAGTCGAGAACTATTTATTCATCCATGATTTCAACCATCGAGCAATGCTTTTTATTTTTTTATTGTACATTTTGATCTCACGTTTGTCTTTCAACATCAGGCAGAGTCAGATGTTGTGGAAAAACGATGCTGAAGTGCTGATTTCAAAAGAGTGAACAGAAAAAAGACAAAGCTTGTGAAAAATAGAGCCTTTAAAGTCAGCACGTTGACTTTTAACACGGATGTTTCCGTTTTATTCCCCGGGCCCTGTCCTTTGATGTGTGTCTCTAAGGAGAGCACCTGCATGGGACCTTCACATGTGTGTGTGTGTGTGTGTGTGTGTGTGTGTGTGTCTGTGTGTGTGTGTGCGTGTGCGTGTGTGTGTGTAGGTGAGCGGCTCTTTGAACGTGTGTGATGTCTCACAGAGAGGAAGTAAATTGGCTTGTAGCTGCTGCTCACAGACGGGAGCTGTCAGCGTGACGGCTCCTCGTTAGCAGCAAGTGCCCCACACGCTGGAAATGAAACATAAATTAACATTAACTCCCTCTGCGGCTGAAACACAACAATCAACAGCTTTTATTTGTTTCCATCAGGCCTGTTCTCTTCTCTCTCCTGCCATCAAAATTTCCTCTGCCTGACTTTCCCTCCTGAGTTTCTGCTCTGTTGTTCTCCCTCTCCACGGTGATTATTAATTTCTGAGCTGAATCAGTAGAAATACAGTATTGTTACACAATTACAGGGTTCAAAAGTTCAGCTTGTCTTGAATATCGATAGGTCTCCTGGCATTTTTTAGGCGGTCTCAGCGTCGTGCTTCTGTGTTTTGGCTTCTTGCAGAGTGAGAAGTCGGCTGTTTTTCTTTTTCTGCTGCTCTGCTAATGATGCAGCCCACAGCGCAGAGAGATAAGACGCTGCGCTCACATTCTTCCTGTTCGCCACTGCTGGCAAATTATATCAACCCCATGGATGTCATAAAAACGTGGTCCATGGTTTATCATGACAGGGGGAAAACACTTCCCCCTGTGACTTTACATGACCAATGTCTCAAATTAAGATAAAACTTAAAGCGGGGTAGGACACACATTCAGTGGACTTCTTTCTATCTAAATTTTAAAGGGGGGTATTGTCTCTGAGTGTCCAGCCCTCAGGAAGCATGTGGAGGGTGGGGGAAGTCATCTAGGGACGTCTTGTGTTGAGATCTTGTGCTATTTTAAGAACTGAGGGGTAGAACTTTCCAGATATTCAGAAACTTTCAGGGGTCAGGGTTTGTAATCTGAACATTTTTAACCGGTGAGGCATCAACAGTGTTTTTATTTCACTTTCTGTCTGGTCCTATAAACTGGAAGCTTTCACTTAGACGTGACAGCAGACATCCAGATAATTAAAATATCTAAATATCCTCATAAAACAAGAACTTAACCCTCTGACACTGGAGCCTCAAAATGTCGGACTCTTTAGGTTGTTCTCTGGCCCACCCCCCTAAAATGCTTGGAACGCTCAATATCTGGAAATTATTTTCTATTTACTACATAATATATGAAAGCAAGCAGTTTAAAATGAGGAATAAGACAAAGACTGAGTTGGATCTAAGAGGTTTGGTGAAGGACAAAACCTCTGAAGTTAAACAGAGCATACACTTTTTATAGGATAAACTCCAAAATTGAACATTTGAAAAAAAAAAAAAAAAAAATGCATGTACAATAACATTTCTGAGTCTTTGTCTCTTATTTTGCAACAAAAAAGGTCTATGACATTATCACCAGAACCTCTCAGAATCCCATAACTTCTCCCTCTCTGAGAATAAAAGCCCCTTGAGGATGGCTGCTCCTCATCACGAGACAAAAACTGAAACTGAAAGTAGAAGAGAAAGACATTTGGTCAGTCAGACACATTGGTCAGTACAAACAAGACATGGCACATTGTGTCACAAAGGTTGGCCACAATGCAAATCTCAAATCATTCTCAAACAGTACAAAGAAGACTTGGTGCGCTTTTCTAAAGCAACACAAAAATATATGCGCCACATCACGCAATAAACAACGTACACACACACGTTCAGTACAAACACAGTATCTTACTCTGTACTGAAAAAGGTAACTACATATTTTAAAAATCGAAATAGACACACAAGGTACAAGTAAGATTTGGTACACTTTTCTAAAAAAAAAAAGAAAAAAAACAAAAAGTTACCACTCAATAAAAGCATCAATTCTACACAAACAATCACATTTACAGTGTAAAAACAAGAAAGAGAGCGTCATTCATCCTAAAATTCATCCCATTTAATGTTATCTCTTCTCTCATGAAGTTGCTCTTTCAGATGCTCCTTCAGTCTCAGAATCACACAGAAACTTCATTGGAGGTTTTATGACCCAGGAGGATCTTCTATTTTAGCATTTTCTGCTCTGCACTCTGTATGCTCCTCTAATACTGGAGTCGATTTATCTTGATAACCACATACTGGCTAAAAGATCGATATCTCCACTTTCAAAAACTGTTGGAATTTTTCTGATCGTGCAAGCCGCCTAGGAATAAAGTTCATTCATAGTGCATGTGCAAATATGCTGATGCTAACACATCCAATGTTAAAGGGTTAATGATGATCTAAAATGGTTTGAAACGAATGTATCCTGCTGAAAGTCAACAAGCTTTTTTTGGTGCCATTCGAAGCTGTTTCTGACTCTTAGAAACAGCTTTGATTGTCTTTAGACGGCTCAAGAATCTCACGAACTTGTCTTCTTTAAGTGTCAACAAATCAACCAGCACAAAAACCTTCAACTGCTCTGGTGTTCCCTGTATGTTTCTCTCCCTACATCATTGTGATGTTTTGCATAATCGATCCAGGTCTTCAGCCCATGGTTGAAACACAAACTAACAATTAACTGCAGGAAAGGTTTAGTTCTGGGGATGTTTTGACAGGATCTAAAAGTCCCTGCTCCCTCTGGTTGAAACACAGTTCAAAATGTTTTCTTAACTCTCAGAGAGAAGTTAGCTGTGTTTTTGAGAAGGTCACTGTGACTGGGTAACCACAAAAACTGCACTTTAACCCGAAAATGTGGAGATATTTGTATTAGAACTCTTATTTTAATCCAGTCTAGGCTGAGATCTTTGTTTTCACGCTCATTGCTGTCCTCAAACGCCCTCTGTTTGGAGGTGCTCCCTCTCTCTGTTTCTCTGTGGTAACTGACAGGTGACATTTTATTCTATGCATAAAAGATGTAACAGCTCCCAGCTCCAAACACTGATATGCATGGTAAAAGGTCAGAAATGTTCAACACTTCTTTTACAGAAGTCAGAGGGTATGTGAAAGCAACCTAACCAAGATGAAATGAAAAAAAAAACCACATATTATGTGTGAGGGAGATCTAAGGAGTGAAATGCATGCAGTTATTTTGCAAAGAAAAATTTGGGATTGAACAGGTTAATATGAGCCACATTCAGCTGATCAGACGAAAATTATGTCTGAACTGCTTGAAACAAGTAAAAAAAATCTGCCAAAAGGCTATGAGAAATCTGCTCCTGAAGTTTCCAAAAATTCGGATAATGTCTTGAGAAAAAAAAAAAAAACTTCTTTTCTAACACTGATGACAGTTCTTTTTTGACTAGTTTCAAACTATTATTCTCAAGTCATTTTTGTCTTTAAATATCTTGAAATAAGACATTTTTCCGGACTGGTCAGTTGAATGTGGCTCATATTAAGAATAGTATGACAACTTTTACCAAAAATGAGACATAAACGTTTGGTTGGATCANTGTGAAAGCAACCTAACCAAGATGAAATGAAAAAAAAAACCACATATTATGTGTGAGGGAGATCTAAGGAGTGAAATGCATGCAGTTATTTTGCAAAGAAAAATTTGGGATTGAACAGGTTAATATGAGCCACATTCAGCTGATCAGACGAAAATTATGTCTGAACTGCTTGAAACAAGTAAAAAAAATCTGCCAAAAGGCTATGAGAAATCTGCTCCTGAAGTTTCCAAAAATTCGGATAATGTCTTGAGTTTTTTTTTTTTTTGAAGAAAAGATTGTGACTACTGTCAAGAAAAAACTGATCAAAGTTTGATAATAAGAGTTCAGTAAAAACAGAAATTTATAGAACTTTATTCTGTAAAAAGGCCTGACCAGTCAACTTACACCGAGTATAATTCTTATCATACTGTTGAAAATGGTTTTTACTCTGTATTTGGTTTGGTTGGATCAGATACGGTTTTTGCAGTGCAAAATATGAACGAGCTGATGAACACTCACATATTGTTATGGCCTCCCTATAAAACAACGAGCGAACACAAGCATGTTTATCAGGAGTAACCCTGTAAGCATGGTGCTTAATCGTTAAAGAATCCCCCACATCGATATCATGTTCGAGGACAATAGTTCTTGTCGGCACATCGAAAATAGTGTGAGATTTGACGTAATTAACCTGACCACATCCTCACACTAAGTTTCAGTTAAGGGCATTAAACATACATAGAGTCTTGGTAAAATTTCAGAGTTATTGAGTCGGCCCTGTACAACAGCAATAGGCAGGCCAGCATCATCCCTGAAGTCAGATGCAAACCCTGTGGGCGGCACCTCTGGGATCTCAGCACCTGACAGCTCCTCTGCTACCTGAGACCCTCAAGCACTTTCAGCACCGGACAGCTCCTCAGCTACCTGAGACCCACCTCGTGAAAGTCGTGGCCTGTCGAGGAAACGATGGACTCTGGGTGGTCGTGAAAGTCGTGACCTGTCGAGGAAACGATGGACTCTGGGTGGTCGTGAAAGTCGTGGCCTGTCGAGGAGACGATGGACTCTGGGTGGTCGTGAAAGTCGTGACCTGTCGAGCTCAGCTACCTGACACCCACCAGCACTTTCAGCACCGGACAGCTCCTCAGCTACCTGACACCCACCAGCACTTTCAGCACTTTGCACACTGGACAGCTCCTCAGCTACCTGAGACCCAGGGGTAGGAAGAGCAACAGAGCAGACACACATAACAAACTGGTTCAGGCAAAACACTACAGTTCAGATCATACAAACTTGGTTGATGCAACACATTTTGGAAAATGAATCAAGCAGAAAACAACTAAAACAAACATGGCTGAAATTTTGTTTTTTGATAGTAGCTTAATTTTCCCTTAATGATTTGGCAAGTCCCTGAAAATCATCTCAGGACCCCCATTGGTGTCGGGACCCCAAGAATGAGAATGGCTGCACAAATGTAGATATAAACCATAAACTGTATAATCAGTGGACGTAATTACGTACAGCTCTAACTGAGGCTTCTAACAGATGCCCCGCCCCCTGATGTCTGGCTGCAGTATAGGTCATAAACCCCGCCTCCTCATGCATTCAGGATATGAGTTGGGAAAACTTTAAAAAATCACGATTCCTGGTAGAAATATTTCTCTCATCCTTACACTAAGGTGGAATGATGATGATATTTGGTTGCATTGTGTTCAAGTCTTTTTTTTTACTGAGGAGTTGGTTTTTCATTAGTTATTGGACGTTAAAAACTGAGTAACAAGTTTTATGATAGTTAACAGCTGCCGTTCATGAGTAGTTTTTATTGGGGATATAAAAAACTTGGGGAAAGAGACAAAAAGAGACTACACCTTTGAAAGTCGAATGAATATAATGAATAAATTATTTATTTTCTTTACTTGTCTTACTGAGCAGACTCTGGCTGCACAATAGCGGCCAATGGCGGCTCCAGTCAGGGGGTTCTTTTGGCTTCAAAACTGTAAAATGGTGAAAGGTGGAGCCACGCTGTCCATTCTATATACAGTCTATGATATAAACACACACACACACACACACACACACACACACACACACACACACACACACACACACATGTACAAATACACACTGAGCAGCAGACACAGATTAGTGATGACAGACCTTGAGCCCTAGGTAAAAATAAACATTAGATGTGGGATATTTAGACGTTATAAGAGAAAACTAAATAAGGAGGCATTCCTGGACTTCTTCTGTCTTCGAACAGCTGATGTAAACTGGATTATTATCCACTGACACGTTCGGCTGAAGGTCTCAAGTTTACAGGATCACTGTTTAAACTGTAACACCTGGAGCTGACAGAGACACATTCACACTATCAGGCTCAAAGAAGACACTTGTTCAGGAGGTATTAAACCAAATGAATCACAGTTGGAGTCATCCTACTGTAGCTTAGCTTTCAGGCCCTGAACCCTCAGAGACAGAGATGTCTACTGTGCAGCTCTCACCTCCTCCTTTGAGCTGTGTGCACAGTTTTTGGTGCAGGTGGCTGCAGGTGATGATAGATGCTCTTTATTATCACACAAACAGCCTGAATGGGAAGTGCATTATGCTTCACTTCCCTAATAAGAGCGTCATTAGGAAAGTGACACTCATTAAGAAAGAGATGATAAAGATTAGATATTTATACCTGAACATAGGTTTAATGCCACAGCTGGTCAAAGGTGATGTCTGCTGTACTTGGAAGTTAATTTCAGGTCGATGAAACATTTATCACAGCAGCAAATGCCTGGAGGATATTTCAATTACACTTTCAAGGAGATAACTCACCTGTCTTTGTAACTTCAGGTCATAAATGACAAGTTTCAGGAGGAGATTTAAAGTAACTACCAAAGTTAGCTCATTAAAGTTGGATAAAGGTTTTAAGAGGGGGTATCATTCCAACTGCCTTGAATCAAAAGTGAGATTTCAGTGGAGTTTTGTGATAAAGAAGTGGAGGCAAATGAGGTTTGACCTCAAGGCCATCTCATCTTTTCATATTTTTAGGGTCAAATTTGGTTTCCCATTTAAAAACTAGATGTTCCTGTTTTTTTTAAAATATACATTAATCTTCTGTTTTTGAATTATTTCTTTATTTTTCATTTACGTATTTATTTTTGTATCTTAATGGGTTATGTTTGTATGCATGTGCATGTGCATGTGCATACATAAACTTGTACATCAGTGTATATGTGTGTATATGTATGTGTATATGTATGTGTATACTTATGTAGGTACATATGAATATATGGCGTTTGTATGTATAACATATGTAACTAAATGGAGGTGGGGTGGTGAAGATTGAATGGTTTTTTTTCTTTCTTTGTTGTGTCTGTTTTGTCTGTTTGTATTCGTTACTGTCAACATTTATGCTATTCTTTTTTTCTTTTTTTTTTGTATTTGTTGGACCCCCTTGAAAATGAGGTGCAGCATCTCAAGGGGCAAGCCCTTAAAAAATTCAAATAAATTAAAATTCAAATTACTTTTTATCCATGAGCCAAAGAACAAATCCTCTGCACTCTGACAGGTAGGCTTTACTTATTCTTCATTTACCTTGAACAACGCATTTTGTGTGCTACGTCTTCAGGTTCACATTTACAGGTGAGCATCCATGGGTGTGCTTAAATGCTTGTAGTCACATGTAACCAGTAACAAAAACCAGTAGATCAAGTACATGGATCAATCAGATTAAAAACATTAATATGAATACTTTTTTTCAAAACAGTAATATTAACCCTCTGTGTCAGAAGTTTTCCCTTGAGTGTTTTTATGTATCTCAAGGCATGACGATTTTTTTTTCCATCTTTTCTTTTCAAATATTTATAACTGAGCATTCAACATAAAACAGTGTGAACTTAATGTAAATATGACTTTTTATTTACTTCTTTTTTTCTTTTCTTTTTTCTTGGGTAATTTCATGGAAAAATCTGTTTTTAATGTTTTTCAAAACTTTTCAACTCTTTTTCATCCATTTTAACACTGATTAATTTATAGTTTATACGCTTCTTCACCCTCAAATGCTTGTCTATAACTTTTTAAAATATATACAGGCCCTAAGAAGAATAAAAATATCCTGACACAGGCTAATATGAATTTCCACCACATGAACCACTAAATTTAGGAGTAAATAACTTTTAAATAGGTGTCCACTGTAGTGCCCACTATGAACCACAGGGTTAATACGTCTTTCAAAAATATCTATGACTTTGCACATAAATCTAAGTTCAAAGTGATCACAGTACACATAAAGAGCAAACAATGACACACAATAGGAAATAAAGTACTTCCAAGGCTTGACCACCATCAGACTCATCTTTCCCTACACACCTGAAGAAAGAAGGAGAAAAAAATCAATTTAAATAAAACAACTCAAATCCTGTGAGTCATTTACACTTTAAAGTACAATAGTGGACAATTCATGAATCCAAAAGGCTTCTCATCTGAGAAGTTGTTTGACCATGTCCCCCCATCTAGGATTAGGTAGCACTCTTTCAATCCCAATAAATCTGAGGGAGGCAGCTGAACCATGCTTTTTATCTTTATAATGTCTAGTGATGGCATAGTCAAGATTGTCATTTCTGATAGCTGCCTTATGTTCAGCAATCCTCAACCTTTCAGCTTTTACTTTGTATCCATGTTTACAATATTGGAAGACTGTATTTTGCTCATGAAACAGATATGTAATCTGAACCCTTCTACTGACCAAAGCACAGAAGATCATCAACTACATTAATGTCTGTTTGGCTGATTTCATGGAGGTGATTCTGCTGCTGAACAGTCTGTGGTTTCTATTTTCCAGGGAGACACCTGCGGAGTGAAAGGTGTGACAGTCAAACGAAATCAGGATGAGATATTTTCGTTAAAACACAGCCACAGAACAAGATCAACAAAGAGACAAGATGTCTTTCTCTGCAGGGGTCGCTGAGCTCGACACAGATTTATAGTTCCCTGCAGCATGTTTAAAAAGTCAGCTCTGAACGGAATAACCTCCTTTCTCTGCGGAGTGTGTGAAGTGTGTTGCTTTTCTTTCAGGCTAAAACTGACAGCTGTTTCTTTCCTCGGCTTCTTTCTGTCAATCATCACTCCTCCAGCTTTTACTTCATCAAATGTCAGCGAGCAGAGAGTGGGCCATGGGCTACTGCTGGCATTCAGCGCTGACATGAGGAACACACACACACACACACACACACACACACACACATGTACACATAAGCAAACCCCTTGTAGACAAATGTTGTGACATATATGCAGACAGGAGAAAATCCTTGTTTGACTGATGCTGACGCTGTAAACCAGTTTCACACAGTTCAAACATACATACACACACACACACACACACACACACACACACACACATATATTACATAGTAAGCTACTGTATGTGGAGCTGTTTGTAACTGTCGCTGTTGCTCTAAAGACCATTTGCTGTGCAACAGAACGTAGACCACTAAAAATATAAAACCCAAATTTATGTTTTTGCGGGATGAATTGAGACTCTGTTTCCCATGAGTACTTGCTCCACACCATCCTGAGGAAGAAACCCTGATGCTGTGTTTCAGACAACATCAAGAGAGGTCAACTCCATTTTTCTGTGTTAAAGACAACTATTCCCAAGATGCAAAGTGATGGGGTAATGTATTTATCCACAGTTACCTAAAGCTGCTGGGGGCGGCGGTATATCAGTCCATTGGGACTTGGCTTGGCAAGTGGAGGGTTGCTGGTTGAAGTCCCAGCATGGACCAAAAATTGGAAGTAGGCTGATAGTTGGAGAGGTGTCAGCATAGTTTCCTGGGCACTGACGAGGTGCCCTTGAGCAAGGCATCAACCCCCAACTGCTCAGGGTGTGCGCTGATGGTGCAACTCCTTCACTCTGTACTCTCCACCAGTGCATGTTTGTGTGCAAAAGTGCTATTTGTGCATGTGTGTTTGTGTATATAGCAGGGTTAATTTCAGAGTGTAAAATTGAATTCCCTCAACAGGGGATTAAAAAAGGATATGTTATATCTTATCTGTTGTTTGAATCATGACATCAAACTTTATAAACTCACTTTGTAGCGTGGATTAGTAGTTGTCTACATTTAAGCGTACTCACAGCCCAGTGCTCTGAGACATGGCCATACACAGTAATGTTAGTGAATCCTGGTTATGTCCTACCAGTGCTCATCTACCAACACGAACCTCACCAAGCAGAGCAAACATAACCTGGCTCTTCATTTTATTGATGGACTCTCAGGTTTGAACAGATCACTAAAGAATAACTGCTGCATGTGGACAGGAATGAACATTTGCACAAACAGCTTAGAGCATGTTTTAGCCCATGCTCTATCACTCTCCTCTTTAGCTTCTTCTGCTTTTCTGTCAGAAAGTCCAGATCCAGTGTCCACCAATAAGACAACATAATTCACATAAATTCTTTTCAGCCAGGAAAAACACAGATCTCCCTTTTCACAGATAAACTTTGTTGAGAAAACTTCAAGATTTGTTGCCAGTCACTACATGGAAATTATTGCCAAAATGTTGCGAACCCAGCAAAACTTCCCACTGAATTATCAGTTACAGATACACGCCTGTCCTCTATTGTTCAGTCGCACTGAGTTAAACACTAAAAGAGAGGGGACACAACTGATGCATTAGAAAAATAAAACTTTCAAGCTTTTCTGAGGCAGCAGAGACTGAATAACTGCCTCTTTAACACGTCCTGTACAGATAAAAAAAAAGACCTATAAACATCTTTAACTGCAGCTGCAAACACATCAAATCTTATCAGCTGTCACTGCATCAGCCATGTCCTCACACAACTCGCTGAGAGTAAAAAAAAAAGTAGAAATAACACCAGGAGAATCCATAGTGATCATTTACACATCAGATCTACCCAGCATGCACCTGTGTGTCAGAGTGTTTGCCAAACGGTCACTTATTGATTATCATGCTGTCAAAGACACTGACAGAGCTGGACACGATGACATCATCCTTCATTTTTTAGGGCTGTATTTGTGCCTTGTTGTTCTCAAACCTGGAGGCCAGCTGAGGTGAGCGCTGAACGTTTACCCAAGAGCCCTCTCTCTAAACCTGCAGCTGAAACCGCTGACTCGACCTCCGCCGCTGCTGTTTGACTCTCACTTTAGCTCCTTTTCCCACCGTTCATCAGGAGGTTTAATGTGACTTTTACTCTGCAGTTTTTCTGTCTGTGGAATCGTGCGTTACAGTGTGAAACATGAAAACTTTTCAGCTTTCATTTGCCGTGTTGCTTTAATAACTCAGAGTGGCAGGTAATCAACCTTGCTCTGCCTCATTGCGCCGTGACCTCAGTCTCACATTTCAGCGACGCAACGTGATTTATAGAACAATCCCACTGCTGATAATTGTTATAAATGATACCCACCCACAGTCAATCCTCATCTGATCAGAAACCTGATGTGTCCCGTACGTGCTCATGGGCAGCTTGACTTCTACAGCTGTGGAGCAGTGAGCAGGTCGCACCTTTAGCTTCAGCCTCTCTCACTGAAAGTGAACGTCAGAGAAAAAAGAGAAGGATTCTTTTTCAACCCTGCTGAAGTACCATTGCTATTTCTGTTTATTAGAGTAAAGGAGTTCAATATACAGTCAGTGTCAAAGTGTAAAACTGTAACTCAGAGATCATTTTCACCCCTCACTGATGTCCAGTGTCTCAGGATTTCCTCTTTGGTTGCTTTTTTAAATCTCATACTGTCAGGTCCAGTTAGAGCAAATGTATGAGTGTTATGGCCCTTTTCCACTGACCCGTCTTGGCCCTACTCTACTCAACTCTACTCGACTCTACTCGCCTCTATTTGGTTTGTGTTGCGTTTTCACAGGCGCGGTACTACGTGTCAGACACCAGTTTTTAGTACCTACTCTACCCTGGTTCCAAGCGAGCTAAGCCGATGATAAAAGGTGACATGGACGGACTGCTGGTCACTCACTGGTCAGAGAATGTCGTCTCCGAAGCTTCACTTTTGTCCAGTTTCTGTACAAATCACTTACAAGAGGCAAACGAATAAGTCAGCGACAGGTTTTTAATGACATTTAAACCCGACGGCACAGAACCAGACTGAATGAAGACAAAATACAGCCCTAAAATGCACCTTCCTGATTAAATCAACGTTCGTCGGTGCAGGAGCGATCTATCTGTCACAAGAGTCTTTAAGCACCAATCAGTCCATTAATCCACAGGGAACCATAAAAGGAAAATCAGTTCAAAGAAGAATGATTGATCAACAAAAAATCTCTGGTATACCAGGCCTAAAAATAAAAAAAAAATAAGCGATCTCACTGGATCCAAGGAAGAGTTGATGTCAGGAAGCAGCTCCTTCGTTTTCGTGCAGCAGCACAAGGCTGTTGTTTACCTCCGTTGTCATGACGCCCGACATTGAGCTGCTGTATTAGTTTAATGAAATCTTTTTAAAGCTTTTTTTTTTCCTTTAAAGACCACAGTGGCACATATGTTAGTACACAATTATGTTTGTGTCGTGTTATAGATGACATGCACGCACTTCTGCGCAGCCCTTTAGCGCAGCTGTGTTATAAGATCCACGCCCACCGTGAGTCTGTACTCGGGCTAGTGGAAAAGATAACCAAACCATGTAGAGTAGAGTTGAGCCGAGTCGAGTAGGGCTGGAATTGTATAGTGGAAAAGTGCCATAAGACTTTTAGACTCAAGTGAATCTACAGAAAACAGATTCAACAGTCTCCCATGAGTTTATCAAGATGATGTCTTCAGGGAGGATTGTGACGAGTGTAGAACAAGGAGGCTCTGCTGTGTCTACTTATGGAGATGAAAATTCAAACAATAACTTGAGGGAGGGGGCCGCATTTCCTTTCAGCAAATGCTTGTTGGTGAAATACCGAGCATCCCATTTCAACACTGAGCTTTTTCTTCCACCAAATGCTCAATGCTAAAAAGCTTAGCCACAACCCTTACCTTAACATCTACATTGTTCCATTGAAGTAGAACTGAACTGAGTGACACCCATGAGTCCTATTTATCAAATCTCGGTCATCAGAGGACCTTCATATCCTACTACTATGACATCAAATGACAATGGACGTGAAATGCTGATGCTCACCTCACTCTGATTGGTCAACTTTCTGGGAACTTGTCAATTCTGTATATAGCCCTCTGTTTTTGAGGCCCCCCCAACTGGCATGAAGAAATCAGGAAAGCCTTATATGATGATGTCATCACTTCAACTAGTCTTATGACTATTTTGTTCCGTTTTTAGGATCTAACATTTTTGATCAGTTTACAGACAGAAACAAGGATTTCTACAAAATATTAATATGTAGAGGTTTGAAAATTTGCACACAGTCTTGAGACACTCACACACACTCCCCTTTTTAAGGGTTCTGTTGATTCATTTGAAGTTTTGATCTTGTCTGAAAAACCTGCAGTTATATACTGTTTAATATAAGACTTGGTCATTGGTTTTAGAAATTAAAGGATTTAAACTTCTTTTGCCGTTAGGGAGGGCATCAGAAGAGAGAGGACAGAAACAATCCTTTGTAATGAGAAGTATTCTAAACTTTCTGGGCCTCTTAATCCAAAATAGAGAAAAGTTACAATTAAAGAAAACAAAGCAGAGAAAGCTTCAGTCTCAGGAGGATATTTACATGGATCTGATTCACTGTGGAGCTGCTCCATCCAGCTCATTCACTGCTTCAGCAGCAGAATATGAATAAATGGAGCTGTGCAGCTATGCTAATGAAGGGACATTTGTTGGAAACAGCTCTGCCTGCATTGTTAAATAATGTCTAGTTTTTAATAAATGTACATATGAAAACTGTAGTTTAATGAGAGCTGGACACAAACTTAGTTTCATAGATAATCCCTCTGCAGAGTTTCCAGCCCTTGTATCATTATCCTGACACTGAGGAGCAGAGCAGGAGGCAGCAGAGGTGAGATCTCCGTGCTCCTTCTCTCTCTCCGTGTGCTCTCTCTCAGAATAGAGTGCTGCAGGACCTGGTTGAAGCCGTCAAGAAAGTGCAGGAGAAAAGGCCTGTGAAACTTCAGGCTGACAGGTATACTGCGATGTGTGATCCCACAAACATGAGCAGCGACCTCAGGGAGAGTATCAGAGAGATGAAGAGTGACGACTCCTGCAGGACAAGCTGCTGTCAGGAGGAGAGGCGGCTGGCAGGAACAAGTTTGGCTCAGAGACAGAGGGAGAGCGTCTGCAGCCTGTGCAGATTTCAGTCTTCTGTATTCTGAATGTTGATTTATTTTTCCTACAGCTCATTGTGTTCACCTGTTAATGTGAGGAGACAGAAAGGTGCAGGAGAAATGTAACTACATGCCAGCTACAATCAAATCACAGTTTGAAACACTTTAAAGTGAGTGTGGTTCTATATGAGGTGCAATTACACGACACAGAGAGAGGATTTTTTATTGTCTGATGGTATCTTTGGAACGCAGCCTTGAACACACACACACACACACACACNTCCTCTCTGTCATTTTGTACATTAAATGTCACTGGTGGGAGATTTTGTAGAGTGAAATTTGTATGAGAGAGAGAGAGAGAGAGAGAGAGAGAGAGAGAGAGAGAGAGAGAGAGATTCCCTGAAAACAAAATGAAGGAAATTTCCTGGGAGAAATCTTCATTTTATACTCAGACTACACTCACTGGTCACTTTCTTGAGTTCACCTTTCTAGCACCTAATCCTTTGTGGCATAGATTCAACAAGGTACTGGAAACATTCCTCAGAGAGTTTGGTCCACATTGGCATGAGAGCATCAGTTCGTCAAAGTGTGAAGCCTCAGGGCTTATTACCTGTTGGAAAAAACCCTGAAAATTTTCTGTTTATTCTTGCTTTGATACTTTTGATAATGAGACTTGGAGAACAACAACAGGAAAAAAAACTAAATTGAGATTGTGTTGATTGCTTCTAAATCAAGACTCTTAAAAAGGTTATTATGTTTTATTCACAGCTGACTCCCTGGAAAAATGGAACTTCGAGAAGTTAAACTCTTTAAGAACACAAAGTCAAAACGTGTAGTTTATTAAGGCTTTTTAAAAAAGCTGCAGAGCTTCTTCTCTTCCTGAGCTTTTTTTTTCTTTATCGGCCCAAAGTGTTTGAACTATAACCTTGTGCTATTTCGACATCCTGTCCTCTGTGCTGGCCTGTGTAGTCTGTTCTTGTGCAGAACTTCAGTACTTTTACTTTCAAGGTAATAAGTAAATGAAATAAACCTTTACTTTCAATATTAACATTATATGCCAACAACTCAGATAGTTTCCATGTGTGTGTGGATGTGAAGGCTCCTCTCTTTCCAGGCATTTGAGAGGAGTTTGGATGTTTTTCTCTCAGCAGCGTCTCTAAGCTGCAGAGATTCTGCCAGAGCTTCCAGGTCCATCCGTGGGTGAGTCTCATTACAGAGGAGACTCTGAGAGAAAAGAGGTTAAAACCTTCAACCTAACAGAGGGATTAGAGGAAGCTCTCAGATGTTAGGACTGTTATCCTGGGGGCAGTGTTGAGCAGTGGAGCTGCTCTCTTGCCTCTGTTAACTCATTTCTCCTGTTAAATGATGGTGGCAGCACATTAGAAGTATTTTCAGTTCGTTTCAAACTTAATTTATTATAAAATGAACACGTGTCCACCTTCACCTCGTGCTGTCAGGTTGAGGCTTTAGGACGTATCTAAAAGCAAAGACAGCAGTACATCGCTCAGTGACAGACAGACCTGAGTGGCAATGTTCAACCTAATAGGCGACCACAGACCCCGTCACATTATATGTAATCTCAAAGTGTGTGACAGCTTGTTCAGGAGGTGACAGCACACACCTCCTCCACTCTGACACCTCGGTACTTTCTCTAAGGGGACATACTTCCTCCAGTGTTAGGTTTCTGCTGCCACAGTTTGTCTCACAGCTGTCAGCTCAGGCAGTCTGAGAAAGTTACTCCAAAACTTTAATTTCAGATGCACTTTATTTGCCATTGAATTTACATTTCAGCAACATCCTGTCCAAGAAACAACAAAAAAGACACATAATGTGGGGCAACAGTTAGAAGGAAAAAGAGTACAAGAGGAAGGAAGAGGGAAAAAAGCAAAAACCAGACTAGGCCTCTGGGGGTGGGGTGGGGGCACAGTTTGGAATTAGGAAAAATAAAACCCTCAGCACATAAACAACATAAAAATTATTACAAAAAAAAAAAAAAAAAAACTTGAAGACTTCCATGAAGAAAGTTAGGACAACTTTTTTTATTTCAAAGACTCTTATTTTCCACAATGTGATAAAATGATGCTGGGCTAAAATAGTAAATCTGTGAGTTCAAGTTCTCACCTCTTCAATGAAGCTTTCTCATTTTCATTGATGATTTTAACCACTGGTGTGTGTCAGTAACAAGACCACAACCAGCTCCTGGGTTTGATATATAGTGTTGGATGGTTTTTGCTGTTGTTAACATAAACAGCTTCATGTCTTCAGTTTCTTTCTTTGGATGATCTGTTAGTTTAGTGAGACATTTGGGACTTTGAATAATTTTTTTTATAATTTTCACACTTTTATATGAATCCAGAGATTAAAAACAGAGCCATAGTTTTTCACACAGAAAGAGTGTTTCCTTCAAACTTGACTTGAAGTAAGGACATTTCTTCTGTAACTCCACTTTTATCTGTGTGTAATGACCTTCACTTACTCTAGTGATCTACAGAGACAACACAGCACACATTGAGAGGAGAGTCCAGGATCAATTATTATGCTCAGATATGACACAAGAAAAGGAGTTAAGAAAGGGAAATGTTGCAGATTCAAACACTTTGCACAACCTCAACACTGATCTCTGAACTGCTATAAAGAAAATTCATTAGGACAAGGATGGGATTCAAACCTTTGTGTGAAAAGCACAATGGATGAGAAGTCCATTCCCTTAATCATTCAGCCACAGGGATTTTGAGAACAACTTAAGCCTTTTTTTCCCACCACAATGCAGGGACAGCACACTCAAATGGTAGAGTGGTTGCTCAGAATTCAAGAGGCAGCAGGATCAATGCCTGTACTCTCTAGAAGACTTAGCTTTGCTTCCCTCCCTGAAGAAACTTGAAATATTGGACACTGGTCTGATGGACTGAAGGAAATGCTTCACTTTGATTAAGGAAGGGTTTTTTGATAAGTAGTGACGCTCTCTTAAATGTTCTCGCCCACCCAACCACCTTTGACCATGGTTTTGAGTCAGTTCCTATGCTCCTTGGGTTCCTGTCCATACAGTGCGTTGATGTGCAGAGGAAATGTGTACTATCTCGCTGCAGAGGCCGGTTTCCCTGTCCTCTTTGGATTTGAAAGGACACAGAGAGTCTGAAAAAGGTGCAGCACTTTGAATTCATGTGTCATGTTATGTGCAAAACCCAATGGATGGAGTCCTCACTCAAAGGATATAGGGTAGAGCCTAAGCAGAGGCTGACCAGTCAGATAGCAGAGGATGGTTTCCATTCATTGACCTCTGGGTTATGGGCCCAGCACACTTCTACTGCACCACTCTGCTCAATGTGAAGTAGAGATCTGGCTCGCCACTTTAATACCATTCTTTCCCATTGGAAAAGAGAAAAAATAAATAAATAAAGAGCTGCTGATGGTAGAGCTGAACAAACATAATAACCCACATTTCTGAACTGTTTTAGTTCCTAATAACTTCAAACAGGAGCCTGTGGTCTCTTCCAGACACTGAGGTGCCAGACCAAAGTTCTGCTGGGGAGAGTTGTAAAGTCTAAACACTGATCTTTTGTGAAGGTCAAAGGTTTGGGTTGGTTATCTTCTGAGGAGAAGAAGTTATGGCAGTGGTGGGATTCGAACCCACGCCTCCTGAGAGACTGGAGCCTAAATCCAGCGCCTTAGACCACTCGGCCACACTACCTTGCTTACACCGTAAGTCCTGGGACAATTGTTCTGTGAGGTATCTAGAGAAGTATCATCAGTGAGGGGACACTTGGACCATGTGTCAGCAGGGGGGCGACACATTTCTTTACCCCTGGTGAATCAACAAGGAGCAACCAAATTCACAAAAGCTTTTCATCTTCTACGTTCTAAGTTCAACTTGCATAAGCAAAGGAAAAAGTACACTGCAAGTTCAAAAGTTTTAAATCAGCTATTCATTCACACATTTTCCAAGGTTTAGGTGCTGTTGTGACACTTTGTAGGCCTGCACACCTCCATACTAGAGGATCTGAAGAGGCTTTAGAACTATTGTGCGATGCCTTTAAGGGGATATCTGCAGAGGAATGTTGAGGACTATGTCAAGAGCTGAGTGGACTGTAGCCTGTAGTAGCCAAGAGCAAACATTCCCCTTAAGAGGCAACATAAGAGTGCTGAAGTCTCATCAGATCTCACAGTCTACAGGTCTACAGGGAAACAGGAGCAGAGCATCAGCTAATGATGCAGGTGTACGTTTAGAGCCAGTCTGGCTCTGTTCAAGTCTGGCCTTGAACCTTTGACCCTGGAAAGTATTGGATGCTTACAGGCATGAGGGAGTCAATAATAGCATGTCTGCTGGAACTACGGCAAGGGTTTAGCAGACTGTGGCTTTTAGTAGCCAAGCACAAGCATTACTCCTTCGAAAAAAAATACCCCATTACCCCTTAAAAAGGCAGTATGAGGGTCCTGAAGCCCTCTCAAATAACCCAGGCCCACTTCTGACTTGTTGGCCATAAAAATGTAAGGGTGGCTTCTGTTTGCCACTGTCAGCAAGTCTCATGCAGATCTCACGACAGACAGGCCATTTTGATCAGAGTGCTTTGATCAGTTTACAGACTGATTCCTGGATTTCTACAGCATGTGGATAAGTACAGGTTTGAAAATCTGCACACGTTTCATCTGAACATCCCGCATTAATACTCTATCTCCATGTTAAAAAAACGGGAAAGCAGAATACTTCCTCTTTAAGATGAAGTCAAGTGGAGCAAAGACTATGGCCCTTTTACAAACCGCCCATTACACACTCCCCCAACCCACTACCCCTCCGTTTGCACGTCTCTGTGGAGGGTTCACTATATTTAGTCCGTCACAAACCTATTAGCAGGTAGTGTTCGTGGCTGTTAAACCCTCCACCAGTGAGTCTGCTCTGCTGCTGACTTGTCTGTGCTTCAGACAGATTTATGGATCATTCTACAGAATCATGATTGGGGAGGTTGGGTGGGGTGGGGGCTGTGTTTCATTGCAAAAAGTCCTCTGCCCCCTAAGGATAAAAAAAGTGATTCAATAAACTTAGACACATTAATCAGGCTAATTTCAGCACTTACATGATGAAGACTAATCAAAGCAATGTCGCAGATATGTTTTGTGTTAATTTATAGAATTTTAGCCCATTTAATATTGCTTTTGATGTATTTGTGAAATTGCAACTCAAACTAAAGAAGCAAAAGGAAGCTTTTTGCTGCTCTGACATTTGAAAATATTGTATTGAATATGAAGTATAGTAAATTGACTTAACATTGAGTTGTACATTAAATGATAAGTTATATCTGTTTAAACTAATATAACTTTATGACACACAAAAAGAGAAAAGTGAAAGTGCACACCCGTCAGTGCATCATTCGCAGGTGCAAAGCGGCTTCTCACTTCCGCAAGACGCTGCTGTGAAACCATGGCAACACACAATTACTGTTTCTGCTGGACAAAAGAGGAAGTTTGTCCCAAAGCTGCCGCTGTAATAAAACCCTATAACCTGATGAAGGAGACTTCATTCAGCTGTGAGTTTGACTTTGGTTTGAAAAAGGGCTTTTCTGATTTGAAAGCACATGCAACCACCAAAATTACCATCTCCTACTTAATAAACTATTTTGGACTATTTGAGGACTACATATATAAAAAACAGCATAGAAAGTATTTACTAAATAGACATGTTAGTTGTATCAGGGACTAAGTCAGGTTTAATCTGAGTTTGACTTTATCTCAGAGAGCAAACTTCTTCTTTCTGTAACTACAGAGCTCCAATCAGACAGGATCATGTGAACAGAAGTATTCAGACACAGATTTTACTTAAAGCAGAAGTTTCTAATGCTCCTGTTGCCTCTGAAGTGTAACCTGTCACCCTTTTATCCTCTCACAGAGGCCAAAGAAAGCAGAGAAATGTCTATTGGAGTCAGAGCTTAAAGCTCATTTAGCTCAGACATCTTCTCTGTGTCCTCATATCCCTGCTAGCAGCGTCCCTGTGTGGCTGCTCCTCTATTATTCAGTGTGCCAGTCATCCTTATCCCTCCCTCTCCTCTCAGAGTGACATGTCTTTTAACAGGGGGCCTTATTAGTCGGCTCAGGGATGGATCCCCCTCCTTCACTGTTATAGACTTTTCTTTCACACTGGGATGGATCTGCAAATCTGCCTCTTTCCTTTTCTTCCCTTTTGTGTTAGTCTCTCCATCTCAGCCCTGTCCATTCCTCTCTGCCTGGTTTTATCTCTCTGGTGTCACTCTTTCTTCCTCTATCTCTCCGCCTCGTGTCCTTCCCTCACTCGGGTTTGAACATTTCTCTGTTTCCGTCTGTTTTCCGCCTGTCTTCGCCCTCGGCGATGATGCCGTCAAACTGTCAAAGAAATTTACAAGCAAACTTAAAAACACAGCTCGTGATGAAGAGGAGCTTAACGTGTGTCAGTTAACTGTCTGCTTTAAGTCGATGAAGAGAGAGGCGGAGATGTTCGTTAACAAAAAGAGTGGAGTAGTTTCAGGGTGAGATAACGGCTTCTTTTGAGCTGATGTCAGTGATTCAGTGTCGTTTACAGACAAAGCTGAGCTAATGAGAGCACAGACACACCAAAGAGGGACCACTGTCAAATATCCAGCTGGGCAACAGAGGTCTGTGGGCCTGTGTGTGTGTGGTGTGTGTGTGTGTGTGTGTGTGTGTGTGTGTGGGGGGGGGGGGGGGGCATGTTAGGATTATAGAGTCAATCTTCACTGTTTTACAGACAAACCTGAGCAGTAGTAACTCTTTCTTCTTTCTATTACTATCTCACTGTGTTACGAACAAAAAAAGTACATTATTAAACCTTGTTTTCCATTTAAACTGTTGTCGCTCTTTGTTTCAATATCCTATCACTTTAAGTCAGCGTATTTGAACATATCAAGACAATCAGTTTCCTGATATTTTGTTAGTGCTTAACAACTTAAGATGAATTATCTACTTTCCTTGGGAGTTTTGAGGCAATCTGTTTCCTGACTTTTTTAAGTGAAGTGAAACTTTAAACTCATTAAAATTCACATTGTCCAAGAGCGTGAATATGTTTTATAAGCACTTTAACTCACAGTGTAAGCTCTCATCTATATATCGATATCAAGTTCACACAAGGAGGTTTATCCATGTATGATATTGACTGTAGTTCATCAGAGGGAGCTACAGGAGGAGGAGGAGGAGGTGGAGCAACTGGAAGACGTGGTTGCGTCACTTGGTTCTGGTGTATGCGTCTCCAGTGGTGATGTCAAAACCGGCTTGATTTCTTAACAGCTGCTTAAGGAGAGATTTTCAGATAAAGGGAGCTAGTGAAGAGAGGAGAAGATGGATTTTTGTCAATGTTAGGGGGTGTTAAAGACGCCTGGGGACCCACATTTTTGTTAGTAACCCATATAAAAGTGTATTTTGCGTAATAGGGCACCTTTAAACGCAACTGCATCTGAAAAACAGGAAGTGGTCAGATAGGAAGTGGTAGGGCTGTGTAAACATACAAAGATGCCAAAGTGCACCTTGAATGTAACAATGAAACAAAATTTTTGGTCATAACTACAACTACAAGGATTTGATTTTGCTGTTTGCTTTATTTTGATTCATGTGAATACCAGAGACTCTCTTAAAGACCTCCACCTCACAAAGCTAACCCTGATCTCTCATTGGCTGGTCTAAATATGAATGCGCCGGATCCCAAAGGGAACTTTGAACAGCAGATCCTCCTGGACATCACAAACAGAGTTTTAAATCTCTTTGACTACAACAAGAATCATTTTATAACGAGAAGTAAGGCTTTTTCTGACAAATATGTTTCATCTGTGCCTTTCCTGAATAACAAATACTGCTTTATCATAATTGGATTGGAGAAAGAGTCATTTGTGACTGGAGGCGCGTTATAAATTGGATGTTTTTCAGTCCGTCTGTCTGACAGGATAGAAACACAGTTCCTGTCCGTTTCCTGCCGTCTCTTTTATTTTTCTCTTCCTCTCTCCCCCTCATCCTCCTCTTTCTTCTTATAGATGTCTGACAGAGAGGTGGCTCGCAGCGCCGTGTGACATGAAAGCAGTCAGAAAGATAATGAAAGAGAATGTGCATCAGACTCGGCCGGACTATTGATTAAGAGGACGCAGCGAGTTTTTATCTGCAGGCCTAATACGCTGTCTATCTGAAACATGTACGGAAAGAGTTCACATTCCTCTGCTTCACTGTTTCTGCTTTGTAAATCAAACGCACAAGCAGCCTTTTAAGACTCATCTACATACTCTGAAACTCCTGGAGTCAAAGCTAAACAGCTGTGTGCTGCACCAGAGCAACTTCAATCAGAAATACTCCAGAGTGGGGTTGGGTCTCTGTTGTTTTATCAATTCTTGATTCAGGAGCTTTTAGAGAGTAAAAAGTTGTGGATATCACAAAAACAGAGAGCAGAACAAAGATGTGTGCCTTATTAAGTGCATGAATCTTGGAAATGTGGAGCTGGATCCAAGATGGGAGCTGTTACTCAGTATCCAAGCTGACTGTACAGGCTGCAGAATGGCAAAACCCTTTTTTTATCTTTTATAACATACTTTAGTTGTCACCAGCTGTTAGGTTAAAGCCCCCGAGAAAATACACTCCTTGTCAAAATCTTAAGACCAGTTGAAAAATTGCAAAAAATGTACATTTTACACTGCTGGTTCTTAAAAAAATACTGCCACTTATTAGACACACATGAATAAATTTAACCCTTTGATGCATGGATTAAGAAAAGTCAGTGTCAAGATTTTTTCCCTTGAATGTTTTCATTTGAATTCAGGCATGAAAAAAAGTTTTCCTTTTTTTATTTTTTCCAAATATTTGTAACTGAGCATTCAACTTAAAACAGTGTGAACTTAATGTGAATATGCCTTTTGTCTTTGACTTCTTTTTTTTTCTTTTTGTCTTTGGTAATTTCACGAATAATCTTTTTGAATGTTTTGCAACACGTTTTCACTCTCTTTCATCCATGTTAACACTGAATAATTTATAGTTTATAAGCTTTTTGACCCTCATGTGTTTGTCTATAACATGTTCAAAAAAATATATATGTTTGGAAAAAAAATTGAAAACATTTTTTCAGGCCTGAAGAAGAATAAAAATATCCTGACACAGGCTAATATGAATTTCCACTCCATGAACCATTGAATTTAGGAGTAAATAACTTTTAAATTGGTGTCCACTGTAGTGACCACTATGCACCACAAGGTTAAAAAAAGAAAACAAATAGTGAAAGAAAACTCAACATTTTTGAGTGTATTAAGTCATAAATTTCTTAGTTTAAAACTTCACAAGTCCAACACTTCTCTGAAATTACAGCTAAGGTAGAGCTACAATCCAATTCCCCCCAAAACAAGCTGTCCTCCACACTGGGGAACTTCCATTGCTGATTTTGATTACACTACACCTCTCCTAGAAGTTATTGAATATGTCTGTATCATATTCTTTCAGTGTTGCAATTTGCAGAAGATTTCTGCTTATTGAAGCACCGACTGGATCTGTGTAGCGGCCAATTCAAGTTCACCAGTGCAGAGGACTTAGGGGAAATGGGACTGCAGCTCAAGTAAAACAGCCATTTTGAATTTCTGGAAAGATCCTGAGGGTTATGGAACAAAAAAGTCAAGTAGTAGACCCAAAAATTAAACCAGCACTTAACAGGAGGATCTGATTGGCTGTCAGTCAAAATACTAGTCGTTTCTGGAGTTGACTGCAGCCCAATAACCATCAGACGGCGTCTGAGAGAGAAAAGCTCAAAGAACAAAAACCTCTTCAAAGGCCTTGTCTCCTTCCACTGAATTTCCCGTTTGGACTTTGACAGAGAGCATCATGGGACATTGAAAGGTGGAAGAAAGTTGGATTTTCTGAGGAGAAAAAATTGAACCTTGATGGTCCTGGTGGTCCAACGTTACTGTCATGACAAGGAGATCCCACTGAGATGTTTTCTAGGTGCCACAGAGAAGGAGGGGGGGGGCATCATGATCTGCTTTTTCCTTCAATGGAACAATGGAGCTGATGGTTGATGGCTGTTCAGGGGAGTCAAACGGATGCTGGCTATGTGGAGATGTTACAGGGGGCGTCCTTCATGACTGAGGGCCCTGGTCTGTGTGATAATGACTGAGTTTTTCAACAGAACAATGATGCACTTTACAATGTCCACCTGTCAAAGGACTTCTTCTTCCAGAGAACTCTTTTGGAGCATCCTGCGTGTTCCCCTGATTTAAATCACAGTGAGAATATTATGGGATGGATGGAGAAGGAAGTTTACAAAAATGGACGTCAGTTCCAGACAGGCTGAACATGAAGCATCTTCACCACTTGGAGCAACGTCCACACTAACCTTCTGGAAACACTAACATCAAGCCTGAACAAACTCCTATTTCTTCTTTTGCATTTTGAAGCTCTACTTAGAACCTTTTTTTTTAGATCCAACATCGCACAATTTAAAATCATGTAATTTTTCAACTAATCTTAGGATTTTGGCTGAAATCTCCAATAAGGCTCTAACTTTTGGTTTTATTATACTGACTGAACTTTGTTTGGCTTTAAATTTCACATATTTACACTCATGATGTGGGAATGTGCACAACACTCACTAAAAATTCAACTATTTGGCCCATTCATGGGTATTAATCTTCAAAAGGCTCACGACATATTACCTTTCAAAGACACAACACTTGCACACAGCTCATACCTGCCTGAGACAGCAGGAGCTTTAAACCTTCAGTACCTCCCTAATCTACCTTCACTTTATTTTCACAGCATATGTTGTGCTGGCAAATTCCATATGTTCAAACACAAACGGCTCCCAAAGGAAGGGAGAAGTGAAACCTTTGAGGAAGCTTTTCCAAAGAGGTTTGTGGAGTCTGAAGCAGGAGGAGGAGGAGTCAGCGTTAAAGTGAAGTCAAGCTAAAACCATGCTGATGGACACTCATAAACTCCTGCTTTGTGAAAGTTTTCTCATCCACTGATCCTTAGTCACATCAACTTGTGAGTATTAAAATTGTTTTTCTGTGCATTTAAGTTTTGTAGAAGAAACGCTTTCATAAAGTTTTTCTGAAAGGTGTTTTTTTTTTTCTCTCTCTGCATCGTGGAGAAGTCTTTCAGCATTTCAGCTTCTCAGAGTTGTGGTGCAAATGATTCAACCTGAGCATCCCTTGATGAAGGCCAGGAGTGAAAAAAATCATTAAGATAGTGAAAGCGATAATTTCACTCAAACATTTAGGGAAACCTATGAATACACAGAGTGCAGAGCAGATGGAAGAAAAGGATGCACGGAGAAAATGGAGCTGGGCTTTTCCAAAAAGACGCAAAAGAAGAGTTATAAAACATCCGCTTAGATGTCTGTGTGATTTTGCGACTTAAGAAACATCTGAAAGAGCAGCTTCCTGTGAGATAAAGTGACATTCTATTGGATAAATTTTAGAATGAATAACGCTCTCTCTATTTAGTTTTTACTTTATGTGATTTTATGTGTAGATTGTTGCTTGAATTGTGTTGTAACATATTTTTTTTAACAATGTACCAAGTCTTATCTATACAATATATGGGTAATTTAATATTCATAATATGTAGTGATATTTTTAGAATGGAGGAACAGGCTGTTTGTACTGCATGAGTGTAGGCACGTGCATTGCGTAATATGGCATATAAATTATTTTTCCTATTTCTGAAAAGTGTTTCAAGTTTGAGCATGATTTGAGGCTTGTATTGTGAGCTAACATTTTGAAACAATGTGCCATGCCTTGTTTGTTCTGTACAGTGAATGTGACCAGCTGAGTATCTTTCTCTTCTACTTTCAATTTCAATTTTTGTCTCATGAAGAGGAGCAGCTGTCCTCAAGTGACTCGTGTGCTGGGAGAGGGAGAGACTGTGGGATGCTGGAGGTTCTGGTGATACTGTCGGAGACCCTTTTTTTTTATATAAGATAAGAGACAAAGACTCATACATGTTATTGAAGTACACATTTTTAATTTTTTAGAATTATAATTTCGCCTGCAAAACTTATTTGTCATCAATTGCAAACTCTAAAATAAATTTCCTTTGTTGTGTTTTTCTTCAGTTTAAACTGTTTCACTCTCATATAACATGCAGGGAATTGGAAATAGCTCTCATTCATTGAAAGCTCCCAGTATTCCAGAAAAATGGAGAAAAGCACTTACTTATAGGATGTTTTCTGACTGTATTTTAGTCATTAAAGCAAAAAAGTCTAAGCAGATATTTTGAGGCTCAGGTGTTAAAGAGTTAATCCAGTAATCTGTTGACACATTGGTTTCTGTGGGAAATGAATCGTGGTGTTTGTTTCATCAGACTGACCCCCTGCATACATTAAAGGAGTGTTGCCACCTCCAAGTTTTACACCTTGTATGGTTGAAATCACAACATATATCAACATGTATGTAAACCATGCAGGTTTTATTTGAAAAGGGCGTGTTTTGCTGTCATATATTTTGAACATGGATATAAAGTAACAATACTAGATGTTCAGATTGTCAAACCTTTATATGGTGTTGAAATCCCTGAGTCTGTTTGTAAACTAATCCAAACACTCCATTAAAAAAAACAAAAAAAAAGACTCGCTGAAATGATGAGGGCATCACATAAGGATCTCCTAGTTGGTTCACAACATTTTGGAGGGGTGGGCCTCAAACACCAAGGCCTGGTCCCAACAGGCCAATCAGAGAGAAGAGGTTTGTGGAGCAGAGAGCCTTAAAGAGACAGCAGTTGGCTGAGAAAGGGTTTTCTAAAACATCAGGGCAAGAAAAGTAGGAATTTGAGCTCTAAATCATATAGAGTTACGATGGGGGCACCGGAGGGACATAAGAAAGACTGAAAAAACACAACATGGCCGATTTAGAACATGTTTGCTGCATTGGATTTGGTTTTAAGGAGACATCTTATGTTTGGATCAGAGAAATTTGGTTCATTAAAGGGTTTTGGTTGAACTGTATTGATGTTTTGAGACCTGCTCTTGGATACATATTGACAAAAAATCCCTTTGAAATATGAAACCATGGATGCAAAAAAGAAAGGTCCTATAAAAGTTACAGAGAAATCCTGCAGGTCGACTGAGGTAAAGCTGTGAGAGCCACAACTAAACCAGCACAGAGCCCAGAATTTGTTTTCTTCTTAGTCTACACACTGTGGACATTCCACACTGGGATATTTAGGTGACACTGTTTCAGCCAGAGTTTATAGCTCGTTCAAATGGAAAAAATAAAGAGGTACAAACTGGGGCTGCTAAAGCATACATCTTTCATCTGGCTTAGCCTCCTTATATGCACATGGCAGAGTTATTGCATTGTCTTTGCCAACTTTGCAAGCTCTTCAAAGATGAATCTGAGTTTGGCAAAGAGCCACACAGACAGAGGTTTTAATATGATGCCCTAACTCACTGTTCCCCACTACAACCTTTTCATTGTGCCAGACAGTTCCTTTTAAATATGATGATGTCAGGCAGATGCTGGGGACATTGGATGTAATTTAATAGAGCAGCGGTCAGGAGAAAGCAAAGCAGGAACTCATCATTTCAAACGCAGTGGTCTCTTTGTCTGCTATAATTGAGGCAGTATTTATCGCTGAGATAACTGTGTCAGTCCAGACGACTCAGGACACTTTAGAGGAACAGCTAATATCCTGAAGTGCCAACAATATATTAGATATTTCAAAATATACAGTCTGGAGAGTCCCAACATGAGCAGAAGTATTTCATGGTCTCATTTAGCACAAAAGTATGAAGTCTGAGTGAAGTGATAAACATGCCTTTGCTTCAAACGACTCCCATGTTCGTCTGTGAAATACAGTTCTTTCAGAGAGCACAGACCCTGCTACAGCTCAAAACAATAAGTAAATATATAATGAGAACAGGTGGCAGCACACTTTGATTTAGAGAAGTGCTGCTGTTAACTTGAGGGAGAAAAAAACAGGTACAGTCAAGGACACAAAGTACAACAGGCCCAGAGCAAAATGCCTTTTTCACTCTTTATAGGAATTTAACTTTTTATTATTAAACTTTTTCAACTTACTTGTTTGGTCTCATTCTGCCAAATATGTTGACACTTCTGAATAATCTTGTACAATCTTGTAAAAGTGTCACTTTGACTGCAAACAGCCTGTCACACCAATGTTAATGATGAATGTCATGTTTGTTAGCAACTTAAATTTATATTACATTGCTGAAGAGTTTCACAACTTTTAAAGCTCGATTTTTTTTTCTCTCACTGGTGTTATAGAAAACTCTTATTTCAGCCTCTGGTTGACACACTATGTTTTGGCTTCTATCCATTTAACCCTTTAACGACCGCACCAAGAAAAAAAGGAATAAAAGTGTATCACTTTCTATTTTTCTTTTCTTGAACAAACCTTTTAATATTTTAAACATTGACCTCTACCCAAAGGCTGAAGTGTCACTTAGTAGTTATTGTAAGAAATTTCATACAAATAGTAGGAAAAAGTCAAATAAAATGCTAATTTAGAAAAAAAAATTAATGTCTCATAATATCTCAAATATCCAGAGCATCAAGCAGTTTTGATTTCTGTAAGTATGCTACAAAATATTGAACAATGTTATTTCAACCAAGGGAAATATTGCATGAAACAAGGAAAAGCTGCATTCGTAAAATTTTCATCTTTTGTGACATCTAATGATTCTGACATTCATTTTTACTTGTGATTGAATGCTACTGTGCAAAACATTTATTTTGCATGAAAAAACTAAAATGACAAAGTGCAAAAAAAGGCACATTTGTATGCCTTCAATGTGTGATCCCAACAACTTGACTGTAGTATTGCAACAACACCAAAAAAAAAAAAAAAAGGCTCAAGATCCATAGTATACTTCTTCCAAGTGGTAGAGATGGATAAATCAGTTTGAGTTAAGTTAGGCACTCCTCCTATTGGAATATAGTAACTCAAAATGTGCTAAACCATTTAGTCAGCCTTCTAGAGGCCTGTTAGGAGGTGGAGTTATAAACAGACCTTTGCGCTTGAGGCCCATCCCTCCTTCATGCCATGGACCAGTTGAGGTTAGGAGATCCTTGTGTGATGACCTCATCATTTCATTTCTCTTACTGAGGTAACTTAAGGGTTAACCTTAGATTTTCTATCCTACAGAGCTGGTTCACCTCCTGCCAAGATAAGTCACCATGGTAACTTTTTTCTGAACGGCTAACCTGATTGGAGCAGGTTTTATTCTGGATAAGAGATCAACAAGTATAAAAGCACCACCTCCTGACCAATCAGCTCTCACGACCTTCCAATTCTTGAAAGATTCTGTGGAGGTTAACGTCATCAGATGGACTGTGCTACATGTGTCAACTGGCATAACTGCAGAAACATGGATTTATGGAATGTACAACTACTTGCTGCAGTGAGGAATTGATATTCCAACATAAAACAGGATCAAACGGGGGGCTGAGTCTCAAAATAATTCAGTACCTAATATAAACCAAAGGGTGAGCTCTGCACCACACCTCTGAGCTTTAATAAAGTCAAACTGAATGCTTATATTGTCTGATTCATTAATATTGTATAATCTCACCAATTTTTGCTTTCTGAGTATGCAAATTTCTGCCAGCATTCATTTCTGTCTTTTGCTGCAGCAACAGCTGTTTTTGACCTGGTTGATTGTCGGGTCAGGATTGGACCCTGGCTCTGGTTGGACATATTTCTCTAAACATTCAGGACACTTCAAGAACTCAGAATGGAATCACTTTTTATGATTACAAGGGAAGAGCGGGTGAGGAGACTTTCCCAAAAGCTCGGTCAGACTCGGCAGCTTGCTCGATCTTCACATAGCTTTTTCTTCAGCACAAAAGGGTGGTACATGAGATTACAAAAAACATTCACTGGTTGGAGTGAGCCTGTTGCTATGAGATACGAATGTGAGTGTAAGCAGGTGTGTGCACACGAGTCAGTGTAAGACACCAGCTGTGTGCATGTGAGTGGAAAAATGCAAACATGAGGAGCTGTGTCTAGAGCAGTTATACAGTCAACAACATGGTTATACGAGCAAATGATATCTATGTACATGATTTTCCCAACAATGATGCGTTTGAATTTTTTGGGTTTTGAAGAATCATAGTCTGCTTCTTCATGGTAAAGTAGGCTGATCTGCAGGGTTTCTTAGTGTTTGTGATTGGTCAGACACTGCAAACTCCACCCCTTTTATGCGAGTGTGCACTGATCCAGACTATAAGGGAAAGCAGAATACTCTCTCTTTAAGTAAACAATGCCCAAAACATCCAACAAGGCTATGACTTTTGTTTCACCCCTTCAAGTTGACCAGTTTAGCTTACAACTGGTTAGATCCTTTTTCACTTTTTGTAAATAAATCTCAAATTAAATATAATGTTTTGAACTTTCCACAGTCAGAATGACATCAGTGAACGATGGCTGCCGTGTGATAGAGCAGAAGCTCAAAGATCACATTTCGAGGTTTCAGACCTCGCAGTTATGAAGTAGAGGATGGATCCAATGATGATGGATGATGATGGTGTGGGTGTACAGGCTGACAGTTTGATTATGAAGACATGCTGTGCTCTCGGCTTTCTCGCGGTCTCTGAAGCTTTGTGGTGGGATCTGAAGCCCACAGTGTGAATCCCAGGTCAGACATCAGCAGCACAGGCATGACGGATTTAACCCGTCTCCACTGAAACGCCTCTCATTAATCTGGTCACATGCTCAAAGTGTTGTATTCTCGTCTGATTCATTACTGTAGAGCAGACCTGCTTCATTAATGCGGTGAATGGGATCACTCTGGAGCTTGCAGTCTCGTCCTGACAGCTCCACAGTGGCAGCAGTGAAGGTGGGCAGCACATGCAGACACCAGAATGTGGGCACATTCTTCAGCTGTCAGCTTTACATGATGCAACGGCTGAGTCTAAAAGCACCCTCTGTTTAAATAGACTGCCAGCAGAGAACAGGATACATCTTCTCGTTGGGCTGGGGCAGCGATCAGGGAACCCAAACAAACCATATCAACAAAAAAATACTTGATCAGACAATAAAATGAGGCTCCTTATGTGAACATATCGATGTGTTTACTGAACACATCTGCTTTCACTAATACTATAGTTATCTATTGAGTTGCCTCAGGGGTCTTCAACAAATGAGTGTTGAAAACAAAGTCAAAATTTTCTGCTTGGTTAACAACAGTGATACCCAACCTGTGGGCTGTGGCCCCATGGTGGGCTGTGAATGTATTGCAAGTGGGCCGCCAAATCATCTCCAAAATAGTATGATTTAGTGGGGCGTAATTCTATAAAGATACAAGATACAAATAAAGAAAGAAAGATACAAATATACAGGATAATGCTTGAAATGTTAAAACATATTCACAAACTCGGTCAGGAAATCAAAAATGTCTAGATATTTATATATACAAATGTCCACTGAGAATAATAATAATAACGATAAAAATAATCACTTTAATTTATATAGCGCCTTTCAAGACACCCAAGGTCGCTTTCCAAAGGTAAAGGGGACAAAAAAAAACAAAACAAAACAACAGCATCACCAAAGCAGGATTTGGACCTTAGCTAAACACTTAATCAGAAAAAGCCTGGGAGAAGAGGTGAGTTTTGAGGAGTGACTTGAAACTGTCTGGAGTGGGGAAGTCAGAATTTTGACGGGGAGAGTGTTCCAGAGGGTGGGGGCAGCCACACTGAAAGCTCAAAGGGATGTTATTCGCCAATAGGTAACATGATCCGACTTAAACTTAACAACAACCCATTATGTAATGAAAATTTGTAATAAAACCTGAGATGTAATAACTTGTCAAAATGTAACAGGAGTGCCAAAACGGAACGAAAAGAATGTACTAAAAGCCAAAATTAAGTAACTGACCCAAACTGTAACAAATTGTTACATTTTGGTCAAGAAGTTATTTAGTTTTGGGCTTTGAATACATTACAATATTGACCAGTTATTACATTTTGGGTAGTTGTTACAAATAACATTTTAGATCCTCTGTGCATATTGGGTTGGTGGTTGGCTGCAAACATTTTTGAGACTTAAAAGTGGGCCAGAGTTGGTAAAGGTTGGGAACCACTGGTTTATGTGAAGGGCTATATAGAAAAATTGAACTTCTGTTTTAGTTTCTTGACAAAAATGGATGAAATATACAAAATATAAAACCTGATTTTCGGATATTTCTAACCAGAAAAAAAGATAATTGAAAAAAAATATAACTGTAAAATACCAAATAATAGCCAGAGCATTTATTTGTTTGAATCCCTGCACTGACCAGGCCTTTATTTAGGACCAGGCAACTATTTGGGACAGGAGTTTAATTCCTTTCTCACAAAAATCTTGCTCAGCAAAAAATGAGGAAAAATTTGGTGAACTCAATCAAATTATTTATTTACTCCATGAGTCATTGAGCCAGCCAGCACTAGCAGGAAACTTCTCGTCTGTGCTGTCACTCATGGTGGCATAGATCTCTTTAGCCTTTGCCCGGATCATTTTTTGGGACACTCTCTCATGACGCACTCGCTCTTCTTCCTACCTCCAAGAGATGTTGAAGTTTGGTTCAATCTTTTCACCAATCTCTCGCTCTCTTGGGGTTGACAGAGAAGTGTGAAGCTGCTGCTTCCTTTGGTGCTCATGAGCATATTTGATGACAGATATTTTAAAGTTAAAGTCCTACTTCTTATTTTTTCACTGCATTGGGGCCATGGGGGAAAACATGCAGCGGCAGTGGTAACGTCTTCTTCTTTGAATTTTTACATAAATTACTCCTGGCGTTTACTTAGAATGGGCGGGTGTTTGTCAAAAAGTACTACTACACCCAGCGGTTCATTGGGACCTGGGGATTAAAGGGAACCAGCTGTTATTTGGTGTTTTACAGCATATTTATAAAGCAGGAGATACAGGTCCTTTTATATCAGTAACTGAAATCTCTGTTCTCAGGAAGTTCAACGTAGCTGTAACAGTTAGCTGCTGAATCATTATGAAATGATTGTCTAACTTAAATACCCTTAAACAGTTTGTGACAAACTCAAAGATGTCTCCTACTACATGTTTACTGACGCTGACAAACTGTAACCAAATGATGTGAATGAAGCAAGCATGGCTAAAATAATAATAATGTTATTTACCAAAATCCACATCCTCTACCCAGCCTTCTTTCACTCCTCTGAATAACACAGCGTGTGTGTAAAAAGCCACTATCATATTTCAGGATGTTTCATCATCAGAGCATTCACCAAAACACATTTACAACACAAACACCAGAATCTGCTGTCAACAAGCAGACTCTCCTCCTGCCATCTGACCTGACACAGTGTTAATGTGCAGACAACACCTCAATAACAACAGGGACAAGACGTGATTCCCTCAAAGGTTTTTGACTAAACCATGTAATATAGTGTCGTATCTGCTTTTCTATGTTAAATACTGTGTTAACATGAAATGGCTCACACCTCAATAAACGACCAAGTAGCATCCATAAACCTGAGCACATACTGTCTGCTCAAACATGGAAGTCTTTTTCTATCAGATCTAAAGTGAAAGGTGTTTTTTACACCCAAAGTACACACTGACAGCTGTATGAGTTGTTAAAGTTGTGATACACTGAAACAATGTTCCTGCACAGCAGAAATGATAATCTGACAGAGACTTTTTGTAAATATTCACAACTGACACTTTAATTACAGATATTTGCATTTACACAGGCCAGGAGCTGACATCCATAGACATTTGGTTTACTTCAATTTAAAGAAAGTTCACATTTGTTTACTTAATCTCTACTTAAATGATTGTGTGTCAGCTTATATCTGTTTCTGTCTTGTCTATTGGGCGTGCACTGTCAACAAAACGACTGACAATCAATATCCATTTTTTAAACAGTGCCAAATAAAAGCAACCCCTCTCAAGACAATTTAAGAAAATGTGCATTAGCGATGTACATTATTTTTTATGTTTAAGCTTCAAATGCATTTTTTGTTTTAGTTAAGTTCTGTACATTTCTTGTAAGATAGCGCTTCTATTTTTTTTTGTTTGTTTGTTTAGATAGATGTTCTCTTTTGTTTATGTATTTGCTCCAAACATTTAAACATAACTTTAGGACATCTTTTTTCTTTCCTATTGGTTCCAATAAATATTTATTTTATGCACTGGTAACACAAACTCATCAGTGCTCCACACACTTCACTGGCTTCCCATCACTACAAGACTAAACAACAAAGTCTTTCATTGCATAGTTGTAGGCCTACAGACGCTTTTCAAGAAGACCTCTGAACCATGTGATCATGCACTGAGGAAAAACAAATCTGGGGAGACATAAATTCAACTTAATTGAATCCCTGAAAGCAAGAATAAAAAATTAATTTACTATCTTTACACAAATATATCAAGTACTGAAGTCAAAAATATTTGTTCAAAATACAAGACAGTGTGAATTTTTTTCAGAACATGAATAATGTCAGTTATGTGAGGTAATCTTTTTGAGTTCATCCACACAACAAGAGATGATCTTGTTATTTTAACTGTTTCATTTGGTATTTATTGAACCAGAAAATGAATTTAATTCCTTACCATACCTTGGTGCCATGAGTGAGGAAGGCATACAGTGGACATGAGAGCCTGCTGTACATGGATGAATCACACGGGTGGCACAGTTTGTCTTTGCTGGCAGTTCATGCTGGTGTGGACTTGAGTGTGGATCCGCTGCCTACACTACATAGAGTAGACCTGCTGTGGCTTAGATGGGTTACTGCCAACAGTGTAGACCAGTAAACCCTTATGCCTAATGCAAATGATATAATTAAGCTGATGTTACTCAAAACTCTATTAAAAACATCAAAAGATAAAGTTAATCATACAAAGACTAGTTTTGTTTGATCAAGTTGGTTTGACTGGCAAACTTCATTCAACACATTGTCTAGTTTCCTTAATCTATTTGACAAAATTAAGTTCACCTTACTTGGATTTAATTTTGCATGTCAAAAAAATGGTTTAGACAAAAAAGCAATCTTGCTTCAGCAACTTAAATAAATCATGCAAAAAGTTGCCTGAATTTTCTTAAGTAGATTTCCCAGAATTTTTTTATCAGTGTGTGATGTCATCAGTGCAATTATGGAAAGTCTGTCACCGTATTGCAAATAACTCATCACCCAGCAGATCCCCAACCCAGGGTTCACATCAAAACCTTCTCCATCCCCCCAACTAAGCTCTGGACCAGGGAAGATCAGACCTGGAGCTCCCTGAACAGACACCTCAGATTGATTTAGCTACCAACCCTGAAAGCATCAGATCTGTCACAGTAAGAGCATCAGATTCTTTGCTTACAGGACAGTCAGTGGGTCATCTGTCCCTGTGCTTTGTGAATTAGACTTATCTCTGACTGAGTTCTCTATGAGGCAGCATGTTCATGCTCAGAGGCTCCTCAGCAGCTCATCCCTGTAACACCTGACAGATGTGAACCCTGCAGAACATCTGCTCTTAATTGTTCTCCTCCTGCTGCTGTCAGAGGGCAGATGGGGTAAATCACACAGCCACTGATCCATGCTGCTTAATCAGAGAGACCCACTTTACTCCTGCAAACAAAAGGTATCAGATAATACCTTCAAAACTGCTGTCTCACCCAAATCAGTGGCTGTTTTAATCATTCAATCCCACAAAATGAAAAATCAGCAAACCTATGCCTTCATTTCAGGGTCACCTCTGACTGGTAAAACCTGGTACCTCAAGGTCTGTTGTTTTCATACTGTTTTGGTTTGAGAGAGAAGTCTGAATAAACTTCTGGTTGTCTGAGAAAAGAAAACACTGCATAGAGGGTTTAAGACACAACAGTGAGGCTGAGGAGACAGCCTTTTCTTCAGACTGGTGTTGAAGTTCAGAGAAAGTATACAGAGACCTTTAACTGACCTGGGGTTGACTTCACAGTTTGATCCTGACATTTACATCAAACACAAACAAAGAAACAGCACCTCTAAAGAATCCTAAAAGTGTCTTCACCCCGACAAAGTGTCTGACCTGGCTCTGAACTCTTTTCCTTTAGAGGAACATGACCTGCCATCAGGAACTTTGATGTTTGCTGTTTGCTCTGCAGACTCAGATGTGTTCTGTAATGTGGCTGCAGCTTCCTGAGTCAGACTTATCTGAGATGGTGGCAGATTAAAGTGTATAGCCTTAGCTGTAAACAGACAAATAAATCACCTCCATGAAAATCATATTTGAGTCATTACTGACCGTGGACAAGTTGACAAAGTGTGACTGAGGCTGTCTGAAATCAACTTTTTATGCACACTTCAAACTGTGGGACAGCTCATATACTCATTCCACTGATAAAAAACAATTGAAGTTCATCTACTTCAGAAGACTAAGACAACTTTTTGCATCATTTATTTATGTTGCTGGAGCACCAATGCTTCTTGTCAAAATCACTGTTTGTTTTTTTTTGTTTGTTTGTTTGTTTTTCCAAGGAAACAAACTCCAAGTAAAGTGAAAATAATTTTGTCAAGTAGATAGAGCAAAACTAACCTTAGTGTCAATCACTCAATTTTTTCAATGTGGTAAATGAACGTTGCCAGTCAAACCAACTTGAATTTTTTTTTTTTAAGATGTTTTTTGGGCTTTTCTGCCTTTAATTGGATAGAGGAGGACAGTGGATGGAGTAGGAAAGGGGGAGAGAGTGGGAAATGGCATGCGGGGAACAGGCCACAGGCGGGAATCAAACCCGGGCCACCCACTCGAGGGCAAAATGCGTGGTGTGTGGCCACATCCACTCGGCCATCTGCACCCTAAACCAACTTATTTTTCATGCAGATAAAACAAGACTAGTCTTTACATGAATTACTCAATCTTTGAATGTTTTCATGAAATTTTGAGTAAAACCAGCTTAATTATTTCATTAACATAGAACATAATGGGTTGCCGTTCTATACCGTCAGCATGTAGCATAGACAGCAGGTCTACTCCATGTAGTGTAGGCAGCAGGTCCACACTGGCAATAACAACCAGCATAGACGGCTTGTGCCACCCGTGTGATCCATCCATGTACATCAGGCTCTCATGCCCACTGCACGCCCTCCTCATTCATGGTAACAATGTATGATAAGGAATTAAGTTCAGTCTCTGGTTCCAGAAACACCAAATGAAACAGTAAAGATAACAAGATCATCTCTAGTTGTGTGGATGAACTGAAAAAGATTACCTCACATGACTTAAATTATTCATTTTACAAGAAAGATTCACACTGTATTGTGTTTTGAACAAATATTTTTGACTTCAATACGAGATCTATGAGTGAAGACACTAACTTGAACTTTTATTGTTGATTTCAAGGATTCAATTAAGTTAAATTTATTTCTCCCCAGATTTATTTTTTTCAGTGCACTGTAGCACATGTCATGTCAGAATAGATGAAAGAAGAAAGTTTCTTTGTCTCTTTGGACATATTTTTGATTCTGTAAGACAAGATGGGATGTCTAGGAACCTGTCAGCATGAAAAAGTGGGTCAACAGTGACTGAAAGCAAGAAAGGGGGCAATGGACAAAGAAAGTTAGACATGAACAGCAGACCGTTTTACTATCTTAAAAGTTTTCCACAGAAGCCCAAACCTTAAAAAAGGAATTAAAAAAAAATCCAAGAAGCAGGAGACATGCTCAAAACATGGGTTGAACTGGGAACAGGGATTAAATACACAAGAACTAATCAAACTCAGGTGTGGCACAAGACACAGGTGAAACACATGAGGGCAATCACACAGAAACAGAAACATAGGGGCAACAGGAAAACTCAACCAGGAGGAGAAACACAAGGATCGGGTGCAAAATGAAACACAAGGGAAACACAAGAGTCACTAAAAACACAAGACAAGTGGAAATCAACGTAAGGAATACTAGTAAGCAAACAAACAAACAAACAAACAAAACAAAAAACAAACAGGAAACAATGAACAATAACCAAAGCACAGAAACAAGGACAAAACCCCCAAAAACAAAATCAGGGTCCTGACAGTAACTCATCAAAAAAATGACACTTCAGTTGATTGGAAATTCTGTTTTTACAGTGTAGCTTAGTGCACAAACAGAAGTCTGGTTACAAAAAACACAAGTTTGTTAACAGAACACTGGTCAGAGAACTTAACGACTTAAACTGTGAGCTCTAACACAGAGATCTTTGTGGGTGGTAAATGTTTTCAAAACTCAGCAGAGCTCCTGATGGGATTCAGTGCTGTTTGAGGAGGAATGAATGGGAGGAAAATGTCACTGAGTCTGACAGTGATGAAGCAGAAAACTCGGTCAGATGCTGCTGATTCATTCAGACCTCCATCAGAGGAAATGTTGAGTCTAATGTCATTTTTAAAATCATTTTATAAGCAGCAGTGACCTGATGCAGCTCTAACTGTGGGTGTAATGGACTGTTTTCAGCAGAGGAAGAAGAAAGCAGGATCGATGTCAGGACACGGTTGATGGATCATAAGTTTACACAAAATACTGAAGAGAATTAATGCGACTTAAACTCTGAATTAGCACCTGAGCAGGATAAAGATACAGAGGTTACATTTACAGGTGCCTCCACAGTTTCCTTCCAGTCTGATAAAGGATGATCCAACACGTCTCTGATAACCCAGGTCAGTATTTGGGGTTTTCTTAACAGATTAAATGAGTTTAAACTCAAAAGGACACACACACACACACACACACACACACATATGTAAACTGTGAGTGAGAGGGTGGAGTACATCAAAGCTTTTTATTTCTTTTTGTTTCACTTTACCTCTCCATCCACATATCCCCCAAATCCCTCAAATGCCTCCTTCCCATAATCCCCTTTAAGGTAGCTGTCAGTCATCCTCTCCATCTCTCTCCTGTCTGCCGCAGAAATCTTAATCTTCCCTCTCCTCCCTCTGCCATTGAAGTAAACAAGGGGAATAAAACCCTCTCTCTGTCTACATGTGGCTCCCTAATCCAGCCGCTCCTCCATCCTCTGTTCTCCACCTCTCGTCTGTAGAAGTCCCACATGAGGACCCTTCAGCTCTTACGCCTGGTTTCATCGCGTGAATACACTAATACATGTCGCTCCTGACACGAGTCCTGGTGATGTCTCAGTAACACGATGCTGTCTCTGCTCTCTCATACAGAGCCGCTGAGACGTGAGAGGATTTATCTGTTTCTCATGGTGCAGAAAGAGGAAGTTTTTTTCTTTCAAAAGATGCTTCCTGGACCAGGATGATGAGAAACAATATGAAGTGTACGGTAGCGTATTGTATTCACCCGAAAAAAAAAAAAAAATCATCATTTTATGAGATAATATCTAATTAAAAACAAGAATCTGAAAAGTAAAGGAATTCCCGAAAAGCTTAAATTGGCACCTGTTGAATCTTAATCAGCTTTATTTTTCTCTTGGTTTGAAACATTAGCAGACACTTGTGTCTTTAAGTCCTATAGATATTGTTATTAGTTTGTTCTCTTTTAGAAGACGTCTGAAAAACTTGTGGTTGGTTCGGCGTAAAGCCCAATCAGATCTGCTCGACATAGCAGCTAAAAACATGCAGCAACAAGTCATGAAGCGGAGCATCATGGGAAATTCTGTTTTAATAAGATAGTATCTCATAAAATCAGGAATATCAAAAATAACTATTTTCTTGTTTTTTTTTTATGAGATAGTATCTCACAGATGTTCACTGTGAGATGGCATTTTGTAAAAACAGGAAAATGAAAAAGAAGAGAAGAAAATCTTGATATTATGATATATGAGATTCTACCCCATTAAAACTGGATGACTTTTTTTTTTTTAGGTGATTGCAATACGCCACCATCAAAGTAGAATGGTTTGAACAGGTTATGTTTTTCTCGAAAATAATTACGAGAAAAGTCTCCGTCTCCTCCTCTGTTGAAACTTAGCGCGCCATGTTTACTCACAGAGAGGTGATCATGTGACCAGGTACGTCACGTTCTGTGACATATAATTACGGAAAAAGTGTTTTTCCATTGCGCTTTTGCGATATATTTGAATGTCGAAACATCTGAAAAAAAACCTCATGAATTTTGTTGTGATATTTTAGTGCTTTTAAAATCTAAATTCAGGTGTTTCCATTACCAGTTTTTTATAGCGCTATGGAAACGCACCTAGAGTTAGAGGATGTGTCTGTGGTATTGTATGGTTCTACTGTATGGGAGCACTTTGGATTCAGTGAGCTATAATGGCGGTCGCGGTGAGAAAGTGGTGAACAGGGTTGCCAGATCTAGCAATAGCAATAACGGGAATAAAAATCACTCACCTTTCCGCAAAATTCGCCATTTTGAAGCCAAAATAGGTGACCTACGTGAACTGTGAGGATCTGATTACAGAGCGGTCTCCTGTTCAAATCTTTTTTGAAGGAGACAAGAGGCTGAAAAAACTTAGACGAGACTGTTTGAGTTGGCTGGGAAACACAGTTTAATTTACAACGTAACTTCTCATAGATCTCAACACTTTGAGTTTTCTCTCAAAAGTTTGACTTTATTGTCTTGAAAACTTGGCTTTTGATATCATAATTTCAACTTTTTGTCTCAGAATTTTGACCTTGTATCTTGTAATTTTCCTTCATGAATAATACAGAAAAATCTAATTTTTATACTTATTAATTCATGGTTATGATTGACAGCAGTTCTCCTGATGGTATACGAACAAAAAGATAAGACACCCCTGAGAAAAAAGCAGGACAACTTGTATGGATGCAGACATCAGGAAACAAACACAAACTGGATATTGCTTGAATGATGAAAATTGTCATGCCTATAATTTGAGCTTTAATCTCTGAGTTTCTGTCGAGTTTGTGTTCCCTGTCTTGCTGTCTCTTGTCCTGTTTTTTCAGCTTTTTTGTCGTGGACAAGCTGCTAAATCTCTGATGAAAAAAAAAAACTTGTCAGAAAGTGCACCATGCTCTTATTTCACACTTTAATCTACGCCTGGCTTGGTGTGTAAGAGGAGGTGGTTGAGTTAACACACACTCTTGTCTGGAAAAGATTGAAGGGTGGTTGCATTTGCCTTTTCAGAAAAACTCCAATGGAAGTACGTCTAAAAATCTCTCAGGTCTGTAGCGCTGAGCGAACGATCAATCTGAATCAGAGAGTTTTTACAGGCTGTAGAGGAAACCTGTCAGAGGAAAAAGTAACAAACATTAACAATCTCTAAACTGTATCGACTTTATTTATCAGTCTTTACCCTTTGATGAACTCTGCAGTATCTCTGTTCTGAATTTCGATGCATGTTTAATCATGATCTGAGAGAAACTAAAGGTTTTATGTCTAATTCAACCCCATCACAAAGGTCTTTCAGGAGTAAAAATGATTTCTGGGGGAAAAAAAAAAATCTTGGAAAGAGTTTATTTCCTGTCTTAGACACTTTCTGTGAGATAGTGAAAGATTCAGCGAGTGGGAGAGGGCTATCTCTCTCAGCTCCATCTTTCCTGAAGAGTTATGAGTCTCTCTCTCACAATCCCACATCAGCACAGAAGCTTCTTTCACAGAAAAAACTGTGTGTTTTTAAAGGCGGCTGAGTCCTGAATGCTGCTGGTTTGAGTGTTAAATTGTGCTTGAATCCTGCAGCTTCTGGAAGAGTTTAGCAAACATTTGAGATTTTACTGTGTAATAATGTATATATTCAACTTCTTTTTATTAGCACAGCATGTAACAGTGTCATCTTCAAACTCTTTCACTATTGTTTCACCACCTCTAACCCCTAATCTATGGTGACATTTGCAACTTTAGAAACGACTGGGTTCAGATCGAGAGTGAACTACAATTCTAGACAATCTTGGCAGAAAAAAGTCAGTTAATTTTTCATTATCTCCATCTTTACTGGCAGACTCAGAAGTCCATTTAGTAGGTGTAAATGTTAAAACGAGTATGATAAGGAGTACAATAGGCTCCTAAGACATTTTTTAACACTTACTGTACACATGAAGAATTTTCTTACCAACACATTCGCCTGGGCACAAAACATCCATCATTGTCTGTGCATGTCATCATCAAGGCTGGGCAATTGATCCCACTTACATTTAGTATCAGTATGACCAATTTAATCAATATGATTAAAAAAAAAAAAAAGAAAAGAGTGAAAAGTGGCTAAAATGTCAGTAACCAACAAAAATTAGCAGAAACATTCTGAGAAAACTTAGAAAATAGTGAGAGGGCAGCATCAATGGGGAAATAAGTGACAAAAAACAGTGAGAAGTGATTAAAATAGCCAAAGGCAACAACAATGGCAAGAAAGTTGGGATAAAGCTAAAATATTACTCAGAAAGTGAGGGAAAAAATATCCAAAAGTGGTAGAAAAAAGTAAAAATTGGCTAAAATTGACAAAAATCAGTCATGAGTGACAAAAATGAAATACTGTGGGCTGTTGTTGTGCCATAATTAATGTCAACGTTCATTTCTACAATGTGTTTTTTTTTTTTAAAACACATAGGATGGGGAACTTAGAAATAAACACACAAAAATATTGCAACTGTAATTCGTGGGAAATATCTCAGTTTATTTTTGCAAGTCGTTCAGCCCTTGTCATTATCAGAGGACATTCTATCCATAATTAAATGGCCCACATTCTTGATTTTGGTGCTCTCAAATAGCACCCTTCCTGGCAGGTGAGAATTCAGAAAGTTTAAGACCTTGTTCCCTTTGGCTCTGCTTATCAGAACAGTACTCTTTGTTGCATTGTACAGCGTATCATATGTTGGACCATAATCAGAGCACATATTCAGCTGATGCTGAAACACAGCGCTATTCGGGGGGGGGGGGGGGAAGCCAAATCATTAGCATACATGAGCAGTGTTGCCAGATTGGGCTGGTTTCCATCCAACTGGGCTTTTTTTAGTACATTGGGCTGGTAAAAAATAGCTTTGGGCTGTTTTTTTTTTTAAATTTGGGCTGCATTTCACAATATTAAGCAGGGTTTTTAAAGAAAATATTATGGGGTAAATATCAACAAAATAGTTGCCGTTAAAAATTGAGACTCAGTGTTTGGCAGATTATATCTTTGTTGAAACGGTGCTTCTTGGCAATGCATTATAAACTGTTGCAAAGTCTGTTTCTCTTTTAAATAGAGCCTCGTTTGTGAGGAACATGCATTTGTGGAATGAGCAGCAAAGTTGAGTATATATATTGCACCCATAGAAATCTGCCAATGCCTAGCAGATTGTTTTGCCATTAACCATTGTTTGAGTTTCTGGTAGCCCCCAGGTGCTGGCAATCAGGTGCTTGATTTGTACCTGATTGGCTGCATCTGTGAGCGAGGGCGTCTGCTTCAAGAATTGGTACGCCCTGTTTGACTGATCAGGACAGGGCCAGTGTGATTGGGCAACTTCAAGTTAGTATTCCATAGAACTAAGATGTAGAGTGAGCTCTTCAAAGAGAAGGAAAAGTTTCACATGAGGACAAACTTTAGGTACCATAAGAAGTTACATAAGTAAGATAATAGCAAAACTATAGATTTGCATTCAAGGTTTGCAGTGTGACCTGGCCGATGCCTATTGTCAATCCCCTGCTCTTTTGCCCAGGGCCCGCTCTGCCCACTGCTATTTCTCTCAAAATAAAGGTGTCAAAGCCCAAAAATATTGTAAAATGTGAAATCTTGCCAGGTTTGTTCTTAAGAGGAGATAAAAACAAGTTTTGAAAAGTAAAAGGATGGTCAGGTCAATCATTTCCGCTGCATTTAAGCAAGACAGGAAATGTATTGATTGTGGGTCTGTGTAGCTGTGGTTTAGTGGTATAATTGAGGCATATCTCAGTTGTAAGGTCAAAGGTTTGATCCCACAGCCTGCATGTCAAAGTGTTTTTGTTTTTGGCGCGACAGGAAACTGCCTCCAGGTGTCTGCTGGTTAGTGATTGAAAAGTCCAAAAATTGTGCAACAAACAGTAACTAGAACACTTTGTGAAACTAAGGCTCCTCACACCTCCTGAGTCCAAATCTAATTTCAGAACTTGTGTCTGGATTTCTGTGTGTTTATGTTTTGTGAGTTCAGCAGATTTTTCTGTCTGGCAGCAGAAAAAAAAGAAGTTCAAACAGTTGGCAGCACTGTCTTCTCCTCATGAATTGTTTATGTGGAGCTAGAAGTTTTTATGTAGTCTGAGAGAAACAAATCTTTCAGGTCTGAGTCTCTGGCTGTAGGTGTGCTTCAAAGACAGAGGTTCAAAACACTGACAGCGGAAGTTTCTGACCAGAGAGAGTTTCATGTCCGGACTGTTTTTCAAGCAGCTCAACAAAAGGATTTGATGTTTCCAAAACTTAACTTTACTTTATGGTCCACGCAGCAGGAGACAGTTCATGTTGAGTGTGAACCTGAAACTTGAAAAAATATATTTGCAGAGTCTGCAAGAAGAGGAATCTTTAGGAATTTGGTTTTATTTCATGTTATTATCAACACCAGTGTTGCCAGTTCCTCAGTTAGGAAAGTTGCCATTGGCTGTCCACAAGAGCGCCATGACGCTAAATGACATATGCACCTCATTTGTACAATAATTAATTTGCATGTGATCATCATGGACACTGAATGAGAGAGGAACAACATCATAGGAGAGACAGAAAGTATGTACCTAAACACCATAAACATTTTTACAACTATAGATGAACTTTTGTGTTCATTCTTGTTTGTTCTATGTCAAAATTCCATCCCCTCTTCTTTGTGCGGGCTTGGGATTGATAAAAGTGACCCAAAAAAGACAAACAGGAGTGATTCATTTGCATGCAGCTGAGAGGGACTGCTGAGAGAAAGGAGGACTTGTCCACCTGTGAGTGTTTTGGAACAGGTGGAGGGCCCATTAACTCTTTCCCCGCCAGAGTGTTGATAGTAAGTTGCCAGCCAGCACCAGCGTTTTTGATCACACCCACCAATATTTGAAGGCCTACTGAAAATGTTGTGTTTAGTTTCTGTGGATGGTGAATACATCAAAAGAAAGAAGAGGGCTTCAGCTTTTAAATTCAGAAAACAGATTTATTTCATCTCCGTTAGTTGTTGAGTTATCACTATTTGAATACTGACCATTTTCTAGAAAAAAAAAATTAAAAAGGACAAAAAGCCCAGAAAAACGCATTTTTATCGTATGCATTCTTTGTGGGGAAAAAAGATTCAATACTCACATTTTTTACCCTGTCTTATTAACAAATGTAAACAGTGTATTTAAAAAGGCAAAATAAATAACAATTACAATAATAGTAACAATTATTAGCGTGAAGATATCCCAACTTTACCCAAAATGTTTGCCAAAATTTTACACATCTCTAAATACAAACAATTTCTCATCAAATTCAGACTTACAAAAATCAATTCTAATTGATCAACATATCAGTTTAGCCCTTGTTTTTTTAATAAACACTTTCATGCTGATCATTTTAGCACAAACAAATGAACAGACCAAATGCATCATATGTCTTTCACTTTTCCCGCCTCTGTCGTCTCTGTTTCCTCCATCTTTGTATCTGTCACTTAGTGAAACTTTTTTCCTCTGTAACCCTCACCTCTGCGTCTGTCAATTACACTTTCACCCCTGTGTCTGCTTTCTCCGTCGCTGTCGGTCGTCGGTGGTATTATACTCGTCTGAATGTAGGTCACAGTGTGAGGTATCAGAGTCCGAGTCCATGAATACTTTTCCGAAGCTTCCGTGACGCTGTATCTCCCTGGAGCTGCATTTTCAGAAGAACGTTGATGGCCGTGTAGAATGTTGTCAAGGGATACAGTTATTGCAATAAGTTTCCTTGAGAGTTGCTTCTTCTTTGTTTGTTATATGCACTAAGAAGTGTGTGGATGATGCACAAGATGCACAACAGCGCCCCCCCACAATGTAGCGGTAAAAACACGGGATGACGGAAGAGTTAATAACACCCACTGCTCATTGAGAAAAGTAAGATTGATTCGTGCTTTTGTGTCAAAGTATCCAAAGTCAAGAAAAGTTTCTAGATTTGTCACTAGTTTCTCTTTGAAAAATTGTAGCTTTTGGGGTCTGAAAAGTTGCTGAATATGGCAACAAGGGCGTCATGTTGACAACAATGCAGAGGGTGACAGCGAGGAAAAAAGTTTCTGTCTTGCCTGAACATTTTGACTTATTACGATTCGGATGCACATAGACACCTTGGTGGACATGTCAGATGTTGAAAAGTTAAAGCAGATGATTTAGACAGAAGCTGTTTGAAGATCATTCACTGATCCTCCTTTAATCTTCCTGTGTTTCCTGTCTGATCATCGTCCTTGTTCCTCCAAGTAAACTGAGACACAGCCTCTTCAGTGTTTAAAGAGCCGTAAACAAAGAAGACTTTTTCTGTTTCCCCTGTGTGTGTGTGTGTGTGTGTGTGTGTGTGTGTGTGTGTGAGTGTGAGAGAGAGAGGGAGAGGGAGAGAAGGGAAGGGAAAGAGTGAGGTGTGGACTCTTAGCCATTCCAGGACAGTGCCTCTACTTTAATGGCTGTCTCTGGAGGTCGTACACACACACACACACACACACACCCACACACACATTCTAGCCTTGCAGCAAAAAGTATTTACCTGAGCTGGCTCTGTCAGCTGATGGTCGTTTCATTTCACTCATGGGTCACTTCTCTCCCTGCAGAGGTTGAATCTTAAATAAGATGAGAAGAGAGAGTAAGAGAGAGAGAGAGAAAGTGTTCATATTACATAAACCTGAAGGGACAAATCTGCAGAATATCACAAGAGTGATGTTTTTGATATCACCAATAAAGTAAAGACATCTCTACTGAATTCGTTTTCTCATTTGTTGTATGTAACTACAATGTTCAGTCGGCTAGATGGAAAAGGTAAAAACTCTCTTTCTGCAAACAACTGTTTCCTTTGAATATCTGATTATAACCAGTTGAAGGAGAAAATAAGTTGTGATTTCAACAGATGTATAGTGCATCTGGAATGCATTCCATTCTAGCAGTTGTCTCTTTCAAGTCCCTTTGAGAATTTTCAGAGTGATCTTGTCTTACTTCTAGATGAACCTGATTGTTAGTCTAAATCAGGGTGACCATATTCTGTTTCTCTGAAAAGAGGACTCACTTCCAGCTCGCATGCGAAAAATTTTCATTACTGAAAAATAGCCCAAAACACTCACAAACAGTTGCTGTATAAATAATATATTTATTAATCTAAAGCAATTCTCCTAAACAATATAATCAGTCATACAAATATGGCATGTTCTAGTCTTTATTATTTATTGACTCGAGTTCTGTAGCAACACAAGTATTCAGATGTTTAACAAAATGAGAAATAATTATCTCTCTTAGGTCTGACACTTACACCTTAGTTAGGAAAAGTGAGGTAGAGAACCATTCTTCAAGATAACCTCCCAATTATCAGTTACGTAAAAATAGAGATAGTGCCTCAAATATTGAACAAAAAGAAAAAGAGAGGTAGACTATTCTTCAATGTTTTGTTGTGGCCATATGCGCTTGCAGATCGTTGGAACCATTATCAGCCACAGAGACATAAGTTCCAGCTTTGCAGACTGTACATTCTGCCTCCCATTTGTCCCGACCCGGAAGAAAACAGGGGTACTTTTTTCGCATGTCATCAGTGAAATGACATTTGCATTTCGGCATTTTCTTTCTGTTCGAGTGTTCTCTGGCAGTGTGCCTACCTGCCTGTCAGCCTGAGAGTGAGTGAGTGAGAGTGGAGCGCCTCTGTACTGATTTGTGAATGAATCAATACACGTTCCGGGGTTCCGCCCAAACTCCACCTCTCAGAGCGTGTTTCTAAAGGAACCATTCAACGTGAATGATAAATACACTGGTCTGTGACGCGCTCAACCTAGGCAAGCTCAAAAACCCGGACATTTGAAGGATTTTATAAACCCAAACCGGACAGGCCGGACAGCCTCTTAAAAGAGGACATGTCCGGGCAAAAGAGGACGTATGGTCACCCTAGTCTAAATGTTATTTATCAGAATCTGTGATTGGGGATTGATTTATGGCATTAGTCCAATGTCAACACCATGTTGGTTCCAGAAGTTAAACTGTGAAAACTGGAGCTGGACTGTGGACAGGAAAAGGAAGCCAGAGCAGAAGGAAGCTAAACAGGAGGGTGATAGAGCTAAAGGCTAAAACAGGAGCTAAAGGCTAAAACAGGGGCTTAGTTGTTTGTTGTAAAAGTTCAGTCCAACCCACATGCTGCAGTTATTCTGCAGTGATCTGTTCAAACCTGAGTCTATCAGCAAATGCTTGGTGAGGTTGGAGTTGGTAGATGAGCACTGGTAGGACATAACTATGATTCATTCATTCATTCATTCATTCATTTTCACTGTACAAATTTCAGTTTGCACAGTGTGATGATCAGGACTGTTTATGTCCATGAGAAAGCTCAAGAGTGTCATCCTCTGAGTAAAATCCTTTAAAAAAAATAAAACATCAAAACTATGAAATCAATTTGATGTAATTACCAAAGGTAGCTGAAGTTTTTGAAGAGAAAAAAAAAAGTTTAAGTGAGTCACAAGGGCATCTTATACTCCAAACTTTACAGAAACCCCACCAGTAGTTGTGGGGTTGGAATAGAACAGAAGTGATAAAAATAAAGTCTTTTTCATTTGTCGGGGGGTTTGTTTGAGGAAATGACAGAACAAACACCAAATGATTTTCTGTCAACAGACTCAGCCCTGAAAAATGTTCATATACAGCAAACACACCAGCATCAGTGTCCAGCAATTTGAAAACAGTATTAGATTTCAAAGCATGTCAGGTTTGATATGAAACAAACAAACAAAAAAAAGCAATCACATGTTGTTCAGGAAATTTCAGAACAGGTTACCTCAGAAGAAAAACAGACAACTGTCCTGCCAAATCTGCTGTTAGCCCATTAGCATGTGTCATCTTGCCAAATCTGAACCGATGAGTGGACAATGGCAGCTATTTGTAGCACTGGGCTCCTGGCATCACCGCTATAGTTTGATCAGAGAATTAAAGTCCAATGTTTGTGCTTTTCCCAATGGAGGGGAACATTTCCAACCAACAATCCTGCAGGTGAATCAATCCTTGTCATTTTTAACTACAGCACCGCTCTGCATCAAATGACCGGTCTGTTGAAAGGAGATCAAAAGTTGGTGTTAGTTCTGTTTCTTTATGTTTCTGAAGGGGTGATGAGGAAGAAAGTGTTTGTTCCAGATGCTCTGGAGTTACCCTGAGGTACGGTGTGTGATGCACAGCGAAAATCACAGTGTATATTGTACTCTCTATGTGGTGATCTGTGCAGTGGAGTTTTTCCTGACCCCCCCCTGCAGATCCTTGGGCGTTTCCAGCATTCCTGCTCCAGCCACTCCTGCACCAGCCACTCCTGCACTCTCACACCTGCGCCTAATCACCCTCATCAACCGGATCCGTCTGGAACTTTTCAAGCATAGTGCAAAAGTTGCTCAGCTTGCAGAGAGAGAGAAGAGAAGGGGTTTAAGCACCAATGATGACTCTTCAGTGCAGTTTTTGACTTCCAAGAGGGCAATTTAGCACCTGTTTTGGTTCCGAAAAGGACTCTTTAGTGTGTGTTGTGGGGAAGTTTAGCATGTGTTTTAGCACCAAAGAGGGCAGTTTGTTGCACAATCTTGTGGGTAGTTTAGCATGTGTTCTGGCCCCAACAGGGCGGTTAATCATGGGAAGACTCCCAGGCGGGCTATATACAAATGTTGCGGCTCCAAAGAGGACAGTCAACACCTGTTTTGTTGATAGAGTTCTTTAGTCCACAAATTTGCCATCCAAGAGGGCAGTTGAGTATGTATTTTGGCTCCCATGAAGGCACTTTGGTGTTTTTTTTTAGCAAGAGGGCAGTTAAGTACTCTTCTTTTAGCTCCCAAGAGGGCACTTCAAATGAAAACACTGATAAGCATTCGTAAATATTGTCAGTACAGACTTGAAAACTATTTAAATGCAAAGTAATATAATCATTTAAGAGCAATTTAAACTATGAGTAGTGTAAGTAAGTAGTGGTGTGCGATACAGCAAAATTTGGTATCGATCCAATACCAAGTAAACGCAGGGCCAGTATCACTGATATATACCAATACTGATACTTTTTACATGGAAGAGCAGCTCCTCAAAACTAATCAAAATCTGTTCATGAATGAAAGTAAAAACCTATTTTTTCAATCAGAAAATAATCACGTGCTTCAATTCTCACTCAGCTTTCTTGCAAAACGGTGAACTTGAATATTCATGGATAACAGAAATTAATTTATATTCATGTTTAATATATCACAATGATTAAACAGCTTCTGTATACTGGTAGAGTAACCATTACAGAGACACAAAAAAAATATTTAGGAAACCGGTGATTTTGTGGTGATTATTGCTGTGGAGTTTTTCCTGACCCCCCCTGCAGAGCCTTGGGCGGTTCCAGCCACTCCTGCACCAGCCACTCCTGCTCCAGCCACTCCTGCACTCTCACACCTGCGCCTAATCACCCTCATCAACCGCTCTGCACAAAAGCCTGCTGAGAGAAGAGTCTGGTGCCAGATTATTCCCACTTCTACCGTGGTATATCAGGCTTCTCAGCGATAAGTATATGCTAAGATTGTAATCTCCTGTGATTGGTTGTTTGTTAAATGCTGCTCTCTCTCCTTACTTTCCAGTGTCTCCACGTGATCTCCTGCACTGCTGCCCAGACTCAGCCACGCTGCCACTCTCTCTCAGGATCACTCACCCTCACTCCTCCCTCTCCATCTGAAAATAAACCACATCGCAATTGCCTCCACCGTCTCTGCTTGCTTTTGGGTTCCTCAACAACAACTGGTTCAAAGCTGTAACACTCTAGGAGTACATTTAACACCCATCTCAGTGCATATATAAGTCCAAGAGTCTAGTTCACTGCACACTGTCAAAAGAGTAAAATGTATTCTCCAAATTAAGAGTTACATGTGAACACTTTGGGGGTACAAATGTACTCTTGTACTTATACTTTTAGACACTCTTTCGGTGCTTCCTAACACCTGCAGTGAAAACCTAGATCCCCCAGGAAATAAAACTATGTACTTACAGTCAGTGCTAAGCTGCAATTTGTAGCACTTTGCATGACTGATAATTTAAGATTTCAAGAATGAGTGTAGACTGCACTTCACATTCCGACTGCACTACTGAATGCAACCCATTAGTGTTTGCCACAAAGCTAGGACAGCTTGTGACACCTGTGTGATTGACCCATGTACAGCAGGTTCTCATGTCCACTGTGTGCCCTCCCCACTCATGGTTACAAGGTTCAGTAATTAAGTTCAGCTCAATTATATCTACTCATTTTTTCAAAGCTTTCTACACATTGTCTACACAAACATTTGCTGTGTGGAGACGCTGGTTTCCGCTGGTTAGTAACTACCATAGGTGGGTTTAGAACTATCTATTTTTGCTTTCATTGGTTGGTGCTCAAAACTTACATGACATCAACTTTAATATAGCGGCAAAAATGGGTGTTGAAGCACATTATGTTAATTAAAAGCAAGCAGACACGCAACGACACTGCAGCAACAATCAGCATAAATGCACACACACACACACAGTCACATACTCTTCCCAATATTACACACAACACCGACACATTTTTTGACGAAAGGAAAACAGTATTGGCACTAAAAAATCTCAAAATCTGAGTTCCCAGAGATAAGTTTGCTGAATGATGCACTGTGCTTTAGGCCAATCAGGAACGGAGCTGTCCATGGTCCTGAAAGGTAATGCTGTAAAGCAATACATGTGAATCTGCCATTTATCAGCACCTGCACTGTTTTCTTATGATTTATCATCAATCAATTCTGCTTGCAATGCTCACCGTAGAGCTTTAAAGAGGCAGATCTGATCATAAAACAAAGTTTCCAGCAACAGGCTCAAAAAAGTTATAATCACAACAAAAATAAAAAGAAGGCCCAAAAAAAAAAAAAAAAAAAAAAAAAAAAAAAAAAAAAAAAAAAAAAAAAAAAAAAAAAAAAAAAAAAAAAAAAAAAAAAAAATCAAAGATCAACTTCACAACCCAAATCAGTGTAAGTACCAGTTTCAAAACATATATAATACAAATATAACTTAATTTACTAAAATTAATAATTGATTAAATTTTGTCACTCACTAGTGCTGTTAATCCCTGATTAGGAAAGTGTTTCCCCTCGCAGCTCTCTGTTTTATGAGCTGATAGCATCCAGGTCCCTGTTCCTTGACACACTCTTATACACTCACCAGTTGAGTTGACACTGCTGGTTAATTTTGCTTTTTAATGACAAATTTATCTATTTTCTGTGTCAATATCTGTGTCACTAAACACTAAGCCAGCCAGTTTTGATGGTTTATGTTGCAGTGTTTTCGTATTCTAGTGTGGAGCGGTTTCATAGACCTGCGTTGACATGATTGGCACACGTCAGCACTCTCTGTGGGTGTTCGGTAGAGGTGGGCAGATCGATCCAAAAATGTCAATATATCTATACCAATGTTGGTATCCGTATCGATTAATACCTGTGTGATTAGATCGATACTTAACTTTCACTTTCACTTTTTCTTCTGTATGTGTGCTCCACTCACTCACTTTTCTTTTGAGCATTCTGCTAAATATGTTATATTTTGCTTAACAAATTTATTAAACCACCACCCAATATAAGTTGTTCTGCACTACTGCTCTACATTGTCAGTAAATTGCTTATTTCCTAAATATTATTTTATGTTTCTCTTATGGTTAATCTGTCTGCATGCGCAAGCTTTAATCAAAATATCTTAAATGCTAATATAAATCAATTGCTGATATTAAAATCCAATTTTTACAAAAAAGCAGGAAAAATAAAGAAAATTATTTTCTGAAGGGAAAAAAATAATGTTTTACTTCCATTTATAAACAGAAACAGTAGTTTTGGTGAATGTGTGTGTCATTTTGATTAGTTTTCAACTGATTGTCCTTGTAAAAAGTATCATTATCGGTATTGATATTGGTGATACTGGCGATGTATTTACTTGGTACTGGATTGATGCCAAATTTTGCAGTATTGCACACCACTAGAAGCTCTTTCTTGAATGATTTTCTCTTGAATGAGAAAACTACATGAGATAACCAAGTGTCTTTTCCACTTTTCTTGACAGTTTCTCTATCAAAGAGCAGAGTTGACCATCCTCTCCTGTGGATGATTCACCTATGATTGACAAACACCCCCAACACTTTGAAAAATCCCTTCAAAAGTCTCTATCTCCACCTGATTTCCACCCTCATGCTCCTTCTTTTCATCTCCTCAGACGATCGGTGCTGGGCTGTCAGTGTCAGGTAAACCTTTTTATCAGAGCTCCTGTGAAAAACTCTTTGAGCATCACTTTTACTTTTGATGTCAGAGGTGAGTCACAGATAAGGAAGATGTTTCTTATTTTTGACTCGTAAACAACACACATTACCAGCCTCACACGTTTCCTCATTTTATCTCCATCAGGCTTTTCCTCCATCTGAGATTTGGTGCTTTGAGTCTCGTTGGAGTCTCATCACGTTTCAGATGTTGGTTCCACTGAAGAAACATTTTACCCTCAAACTTTTCAGATGGTTTCATTTCAATAAGTGTTCAAATTGAATATTTCACACTGCCAGGAAAAGAGATACAGATTTGTGTGACAAAACTTTGTTTCCCATCAATCATCTCCCAGCACTCAGATCTGTCTTAAGGTGTTGAAAATGTGGATGTGTGTAGATTGAAGGTTTGACACAGTGTTGTAAAGGAGGAACACAGTCGCTCACGTTCACCATCTTCATGATTCTTCACTTTTAGCTCTGGAAAGTTTTTTTTTTCTATAAAATGTTGCACTTCAGCAGCTACAGAAATAAGAAATACAACTCTAGAGTTTTAACTTTACCTCAGACTGGACTGATGACACATTGATTTTTTTTCTTCTTTTTCTGTGAAGCAGAGTTGGGACTTTTTCTGCTGACCAAGACTCAGTACCAGCTGCCAGAACCATTTTCTCTCCTCTCCAGTTTCTCTTGAGGATGGAGTTTTGTGTTTGGTCGATTATGTCTTTGTTGTAATTATGCATCCTGCCAGTGCACTGCAAAAACTGAAATCTAAGCAAGTCATTATGTCTTATTTGAAGTAAAAGATGTCTTATTTGTCTTGAGTTGAGCCACATTCACCAGACCAGCTAATTAAAATGTCTCATTTCAAGTTTTTTAAAGACAATAATGAGGTCGAAATTGTTTGCAACAAGTCAAAAAAAGAAAAAAAAATCTACCAATGGGACAAGGAAAGTGTCTTAATACAAGAAACTTTTTCTTATCCCAAAGAAATTATCTACCAACAAAAAAAAAAGTTCCCACTTTTTGTGTTAGGTGAAGCTGGTTCAAAGTTTGAGGCTTTATTCCTTTTTTTCTCACAGTAACAGAAATAAAATTGTGCCAGATTATCTAGCAGTGGTGTACAAAGTCCTCGAAAGCCATACTTGAGTAAAAGTACAGATATTTTACTTAAAATCTACTCAGGTAAAAGTAAAAGTCACACATTAAAAATTTACTTCAGGAAAAGTCTTAAAATAGCTCATATTAAATGTACTTAAGTATCAAAAGTAAAAGTACAAAGAAAGAGAACATATAAATAGTTGTTGCTCTCACAAGCTTTATTAAGTTTAACACCACAAATGAAAATAAATGTCATTAATATTCACATTTTATTTTGTAGCAAGTAACAATGTTGACAATATAAATGTAGCAGATTAAAAGTATATTTACTTTTTATTTTTAATGTTGTGAACTAAAAGTGAAAGTTGCAGCAAACAGAGAAACTCAAGTAAAATATAGATACTCGCAAAACCTACTTAAGCACTGTGACAAAGTACTTTTACTTCATTCCTTTACACCACTGTTATCTAGTGCAGGGGTCTGCAACCTTTCCCATCAAAAGAGCCATTTTTACCTCTTCTTACCTGAATTAAAGTCACTCTGGAGCCACAAAATCTACTTTACCTTCCCAATAAAGACAATTTTACAGTTTAAAGTTCTATACCTAGTTACCCAGACCAATTGGTAATAAACAATAAGGAGAGGAAACACAACATATTTTGGCATTGAAATGTGAATAACGCACACAAATAACCTGTGAATGTATAAAAACACTTTGTGGCTGACCTGCATCATGTGATGGAAGTTTTACACTTAAAATTAGACGTGAAATCTCCCACAAGAACCATAAACATTTTGCAATTCTTATGTATCTATGTGTTCTTTATGGCTGTAACAAGCAGAGTTTGTTTGGCACTTACACACAGAACTGTGGGTGTAAACAACAGAAAAACTGTCTTTTGTGCATGAATGTGTGTATTTCAGCAGCTCTGAACAAAGAATGTTGTAAAGTGACCGATCAGTCTGGTACGTTTTTTTGTGGGTTAGTATATCACTGTCTCTGGTGTTGTGTGTGTGTGTGTGTGTGTGTGTGTGTGTGTGTGTGTGTGTGTGTCAGTGTGCGAGTACACTTTACACACACACACACAAGCTGAACAAAGTGTTGAAATTCCACCTGAACCTTTGAAGTGCTGAGGATCATACCAAGCAGAAAATTCCATCCTCATCAACTTTGTAAATTGGATTTCCCTCTCCGCCTGGCTTTATTGTTTTTGCAGCACTGTTTCAATTAGACATACGTGGACAGAAATAGACAGAGCGCAAGGCTCAAAGGAATTACATTTCTTCATGTATGCTCGGACACAAAAGCTTCAAAGAGCCGCAGTTGCCTGCTTACACGAGAACTAATGGATTTGTGTGTTTTAGCTGACAAAGGCTCTAGCATACATAAAGTGGCACACACAGCTGTTTACACACTGTGTAAACTGTGCATACACACACACATATTCTGCAGGATAAATAAATCAGGTACTTTCCCAAACAGGTGTACAGTCGGAGTGGTTTTGAAAGAGAGAAGGAAGAACACAGAGGCTGCTTTGAAGTCTGTGGAAGTTTGGAGAGGAGCAAACATCACAGATTTTACACATGTGGAGACTAGACCCACCTACAGGTCCATGAAATATGGGTTAACCTCATTAATCAAGCATCCTCCACTCAGCTAAAAGGTTCCATACCTATCTGATCAGCCAATCACAGAGCAGCAATTCTGCAGCAGTCAGTTATGTAGATATGATGAAGATGAGCTGCTGGGGTTCAAGCTGAGCATCAGGGTGGAGAAGAAAAGTGATTTATGACAACTTAAAGATAGCACAGTTGTTGGTCTGAGTATCTGACAAAATGTTGATCTACAGGGATTTTAACCTCATACATACCAAAGTTGCAAAATTACAACAAGCAACACTGCTGAATTTAACAAGCCATAGCTGCAAATATGGTGCCTCATGTAGTTAGTGCTTTACACCAGGCGATAACAGACATCTGTAACTTCAATCAGAGCAATATTTGTGGGTGTGCTTCAAATCAAATATCTAAAGAGTTTGAGACTACCCCCTGGTTGAGGTGACTATAGGAGCATAACAGGGCGCAAGAAAGCAAATCTAAGGAGAGTTCTGTTCACTGTTGATGAAGTACCTTGTCAAGTAATAGCTTGTTCAGATTATGATGCTGCTTCTATCCGTAGCGGCTGCAAGTCTGTTCGCCATGACAGTCCCTAAGCAGCACATACTAGAGCTTCCACTTCACTGTGTCTTCAACAGGGTGGGTGTAGCAGGGGTGGTCAAAACACCACTAATGGCAGGGGGGTAGCAGGAATGTAAAAACCGCGGAAAAACCAGCAGATGCTGTTAACAGTCACTCTGTTTTTCTTAACTCTCCAAGCAGTAGTGATGTGCAGATCAATACTGAAATATCAATACTACCGATACCAGATTTTTATGCTCTAGTTTCGATTCTTAAATCGAAATATTGATACATTTGATACTGATTTTTATTTGAAGTAATGTTAAAAAATTTACAGGGACACGTTGGAAAAAAAAGGAACTTTTGAGTTGTCATTTAAATCATACACAGTTGGGAACTACTTTTTCTTCTGTATGAGTAAGTTCGTAATGCGTAATCACAACAGCTCACTGCTCAGTCAGTCACTCAGACTGAGAACACAATGACAGAGTCATGTATGGAGCGATTTCACCTCCTACATTTATTCAGGTGGGGTTTCTAGTGAATTGATCATTTTAAGTGAATTACATAAAGAGGTTTTTGATAGATTATTAAGAGCAATTGCAATAAAAAAAACATGATAAACTTAAAAAAATTCTGGAAAAATTGAAAAAAGTAACATTTTATCTATGTATGTATTATTAGTTATACAGTCTAATAAATACAACTAGTAGTGGTATTGAATCAGTATTGCCGATACCAGCCTGAATTTTACTCAGTATCGGATCAGTAAGGAAATCAGTGGTATCAAACAACACCACCAAGGAGACTGGTATTAGCACACACTAAATCCTCATTTTAAAAAGGGTGGTCTGCACCACATTTGCATCTAATATCAAATGTGCATGTTATCATAGTAGACAACCTGCAACACGTTTACTATTAGCACATGCAATTCTTTTAGTTTGCACATGCAATTTAGCAATTGTTATTTGGGATCTTGGGGATCAGGCCCAAAATATGCTACTCTGTGAGTGAGAGCAGCTGATGGATAAAGTCTGAACAGCTCCACATTTAGGTCTTTTCCAGCTCGTCTCAAACATGGCTCCTCTACCTCTCAGCTCTTCCAGTTCTGGTTTGGATTTATTTTTCACTTGGCAAACGTCTGTCTCCATCATCCTCTCTTTCTGCTCCTCTTCTCCATGTTGATCAGTCTGTGTTTGTCCTTTTGGTCTCTGTTCCTCTCCCTCTGCTTTTGTCTGTTTTAACAAAGCTTTTCTGAGATTTACTTCACTGTTAGAAATGGTTTCATGTTTCTTTGTTGTTGTGTCTTTTTGTTTGGCTCTGATCAAACTGTTTATTCTGATTCTAATTTATTAACTGATTCCCCTCTTTATGTTTTCTTCTATAAACTCTTTATCGTTTCAGACTTTCTGTGGTTCTTGTCTACTAACACAACACCTCACTCAGGGCTCTGGGTGTATTTTTAGAGTATTGATTGTATAAGTACTTTTTGGTATACCAGGGAGATAAATCTCATATTCAGGCTGTCTGTCTTAAACTGTACTTTTGAAACAGATGATAAATGCTGACGTCTAATAATATTAAAGTTTTGTCAGTAATGTTATTTCCCTAACTTATTTAGGTTGTAGAACGTCTGCTTTTTACTCTTGGGGCTTGTGAACTCTGGGATTCAGGACTCCTAAAAATAGAAGTATGTAATTGAATTGCAGAGAAGGGTTTATGTTTCAGTTTATGTCATGTTTTGAGGAAAAAATAAAACAAAACTCCAAAAATCCCTTCCAGACATCCATACAAACCTTTGTCTGTTAGAAATAACAGAGATATTTTGTTTGATTTGATTCTTCTGTAATAGTTCCACTTATCACCTGTAGACAGCATTCATGAGCATCAACAATAGCTCATCTCTCTCTGTGTAGTTTACATTTACTGAGAAAAACCATTGCTACTAGTTCCTAAGGGTAGAAGGGGACAAAATTAAAGTTTGTTGAATGGGTCAACATGCTCTTTTTTTTCAAGTGGCCCAACTTTTTTCTGCTTCATCACTGCTATTTATGACTGTATTAGTAATTCAGTAATTGCCTTCATTACAGATTTCTCAGTTGAAAAATAAAGATAAGAAAATAAAATATTCAAATTCAGTTTCAAAATTCACTTAATCAAGTATCCACTTGGAGAGGCCTCTGGAAGTACAAAAAACCCAAATCCCATACACACTCCAATTTAAAAAGAAAAGCTGAAATTAACATATTTACAGCTTGGTTAAAAAAAAAAAAAAACTTCAGTCTGAATAACTCATTTCTCTATCAGCACATATGAAGTCTTTTGTTTTTTAATTCAGCAATTTACAAGATATTATGGTCATGAGTTTGCCCAATCATAGGCACAGCTCCTCTGACTGACAGGCAGACATCCTATAGCTGTCAGTGAAGAGACTAAAAGCCCGCCCACTTTCTAATATTGCACCCACTGATGATGAAACTCAAAACTCAGCATCAGAAACAGATGAGTGACATCACAGAGATACATCCATGTATCATACAGTCCATGGTTATGACCTGTCTAAAACAGAGACAGCAACAATACTGGAACTCCTGAAAAGCATGAATACTGCATTATTAATAAGCAATCACTGGACAATAACTAGTCATCAAAAGACACAACACCTTATGGACATTTTGCACTGTTTTCCTACAGATCAGAGAACAAGCTCTTTAAAGGTAGGTAGGTAAGGTATATTTTCTTACAAAAATGCCAAAAAATCGGAAAATTCTGCTGGAGGGGGTGTAAACTTTTAGGCACAAGTGTATATTCTAACCTATAATTGACCTCCCGCGGGCCTGACAAGGACACCAAAAGGCCCGGATGTGGCCCCTGGGCCTTAAGTTGCCCATGTCTGATGCAGAGTAAAAGAAGAATAAGCCAAAAGGTTACAAAGTATATATTTTTTTGAGATGCAAAACCAGCTCAGTGTTCAAGAATATAAAGAAGTATCTGTACTCATCTGGTAAACAAAAGTCAGATCTGTCACCTGGTGAGGTCAAATGTCCTCTTTTTGGAGATATCTTTACTCCAACCAGAAGATTGATGGTAAAACACATTCACATTCCTGGCTCTGAGTTCACAAAGTAGCTTCTAGAAGTTTCTGCACAATAACTGCCTTAATGACAGTGGTCATGACACATGCATACCGAGCTCAGGTCCTGCTGCTGCTGCTGCTGCTAATGAATAATGCAGTGTTCTTTAATCAAAGTGGCCCTGAGCTCGCTCACCTTCCTGCAGACTGCCATGCTATTCCTGCTTTCTTCTCAGTTTGTCCCACGGCAGACTGCTGCTCTCAACTGTGACTGACAAATGAGTTCAATAAAAATCAACACTGACACATTAAAATCAAGCAGAACAAACCTACTAATGAGCGTCATGTCTCTTTTATTCATCACGCCTGGTGATACTGTTTCAGCTCTGTATGCAACAGCTTCCAGGAGGGTAAACATTCATGAAGACAGAGACTCACAGAACTCTTCTGTTTGAGGCGTTTGTCTTTAAGCACATTCTCCACGCTGTGCCTCCTGTGCTCGACTTGGCGCTCATCACTCACTTCAACACACAGACCTTTAACAGAACGTGCAGAAAGAAGAGCTGAATGCTGAATTCAAATGTGTGTGATTAACACAGAGTGAGCAGGCTGGAGCTAGGAAAAGTCAGCAGAACTCACTGCCAAAGTAAACCTGCTGCGTCTCCACTTTACCCTTTGTGGTCCGACTGCGTCCCTGCTCCGGCAATTCACAACGCAAACCTGCTACCTTTGCCTGATGCTGGTGCCATGTCATGTCAATTTACAACAAGCAGATCCAGCGCAACAGTTAGATGTACACGGCCACCTAAAAACACCCGGCAACTTTCAAAATAAAACAACCGTGTCAAAACCCAGACCGTATTTTACTTGACTACAACAAACCAAGATAATGAGCAACATCAGGGGTCAACAGGTTTGAGGGTTGACAGGTTGAGATGAAGAGGGGCAAGACCATAGACCCATCTGTTGTAATCCCAGTGTCATTAACTGCAAACCTGACTTGCACATCATGGACAGTGATCATCATATACACATATACACTGCCTGGCCTAAAAAAAAAAAAAAAAAAGAAGAAGAAGACCAGTCACCACCTGGATTTAACTGGGCAAATACATAGAAGCCTCCTATTGGATAATTACTGCATCTTTCAGCTGGAAACAAGTTTTGTAACCCCAGCTGAATGAGTAACTTCTCATTTCTTAAACAACCATGGAGAAAAACACATCCTGTGGTTGTGGAAAAGATTTCAGTCTGTTTAAGAAGGGTTAAACCATTTTCATGCATCAAGCAAAATAAACATCTAAGGAGATTGATGCAGAAACTACTAAAATTGGGACCAACGTATTATCAAACATCTTGAAAGATAGTAGAGAACCATCGTCTTGGGCACATCAGGGTAAGAAGAGAGGCAGGTGAAGTGATGCACCCATCATGCCGAGTGCCTACTGTACAGGCCTGTAGGGGCAGTGCTATGATCTGAGGTTGTTCAGCAACATTATGTGCCCAAAGAGTGGGATAAGAAAAAAAGTTTCTCGTACTAAGGCATCTCTCTTTCAAGAAACTTTATGAGTGAAATGTTCTTAATCCATTGGCAGATTTTTTTTGACTTGTTACAAGCAATTCAGACCTCATTTTTGTCCTTGAATAACTTGAAATAAGACACTTTTATGAACTGATCTGGTGATTGTGGCTCAAATCAAGACAAATAAGAGATTTTTTTTCTTTACTACAAATAAGACATAATGACTTGCTTAGATTTTGGTTTTGTGCAGGTTTCAAAAGCAATAAGAGCTCAATATTTGTACTGGAAATTGTTGGAGATGCTGCTCAGCCCTCTGACTTAAAGGGCCTCTGACTAATGGGACTTGTGATTTTCTGACTAACAGGCCCTCTGACAATAGGGTGGGCTCTCCTCAAGGTCAGCAAAGATCTTCAACTTTCAGGTGTTGTGGATTTTTTTGATTAAAGTAAGCAATTTAACCTACTGAAGGGTAAATTCTCAGATATCCTTACATATAGATGCCAGCTGTCGCGTTTGTCAGACGGCTGTCTCCAGGAGAAGACAAGGCCATAAACAAAAAATGTTGTTCTTCTGTGTCCAGGCTATTCAAAGCACACAGCAGCTGAGCTGACCCACAGATTTCTGGCCTTTGACGATTTAAATGTTCTCTGTAAAAGTTAAACTTGAACACATTCTGAAGGTCCTAACAGGTCCTGAGTAATTCCTTCAATTCCAGGTTTACACTGTCAATTTGCTGATGTTCATTTGACTTCATGGACCCAAACTTGTAAGATGTAATACCAGATATTATCTGTACCCCTCCTCATTGATCAGGTGGTATCCTGTCCCCCCTACAAGGCCCTGCTGCACCAAATGACAGCCAATCACCACTGGAGAAGGGACGTCCACAGGGTTCTTAAGGGAGAGGGGCTCTTT
>RPOG01000394.1:184307-265832 GCA_008086565.1 Thalassoma bifasciatum
TGACGATTTCAATGTTCTCTGTAATAGTTAAACTTGAACACATTCTGAAGATCCTAACAGGTCCTGAGTAATTCCTTCAATTCCAGGTTTACACTGTCAATTTGCTGATGTTCATTTGACTTCATGGACCCAAACTTGTAAGATGTAATACCAGATATTATCTGTACCCCTCCTCATTGATCAGGTGGTATCCTGTCCCCCCTACAAGGCCCTGCTGCACCAAATGACAGCCAATCACCACTGGAGAAGGGACGTCCACAGGGTTTTTAAAGGGAGGGGGGCTCTTTCTATGGAGGGGGGGGGGTTTCTACACAGGTTTTTGGGATGGAGGTTTTTAGACTAAGAGTTTTGTTAGAAGGTTTAGGAAAGGTTTTAGGAAATGCAAGAGGTTTCTTTTTAGTCGTTGTTCATGTTGTTTAGTGTTATCAGTTGGTACAGAATGTTTAACGTGCTGCAAATCTTTCAACCCAGAGGCTTTGTTTAAGATGGCTAGAGTTGAATAAACTTTTTCTGGATTCAAGCTGGATGGACTCTCCTGCTGATTTGGACTCCTCTTTTCATCATTTTTCATGGGTAAATGTCTTAGAATTATGAGACCTAGAATGAGTACTTATGCAGTAGAAATGGGGGTCCTCCCCCACCTTATATTAAAGTAACAGAATTAACAAGTAACAAGCGAGCCTGAAAATTAGATTCAACACAGGTTCAAGCTTCGACTGCATTGATTTAAAAAATGACATTGTCTGAGATCAGCTGATGAGAAGCTAGTTTCTTTAATTTCCAAAACAACTTTTCCCCCACGTGGTGCAATTTTTCAACACACAAAGGACCCCCCAAACCCCCCCCCCACACCCAGGCTGAATCCTTCCCCTGCTGCCTGTGTCTCACTTCACCTTCTTCAGTCTTAAAAAATCAAGAAGCACAGACACATGGGGAGAGCTGCATGAGGTGCATTGTGGGGGATTATTACTGATTGCAAAGCAAACTTTATTCATACCCTTGGGGACTCTTTTCTGGTTCTATTTATGAGTTAAAAAACTGCAGACTGTTGTCACTGATTGCTGTGTTTATGTGAAAAGACAAAGTTTAATAAAGATTACGATTTGACGGGATTACTGTCTCCTCTGATTTGATTTACCATCATCTTCCGCTGACTCTTCTTCTGAGTTTTCTTACTTAAACTCTTAAACTGTCCCACCTGTATTCGTCCTTCTCAGAAACTTTTCCATCTCCTCCTGACAGCTCTCTGTCAGCCAACACATGGAGGTAACAGCTGCTGGAAAACATGAGTGAGAGGGGAACCTTTCACCAAATCCTCAGAGGAGAATATGTATGTCTCTCTCACACACTTTAAAACCATCTCTTCCTCTGCTGCCATCCCTCCCAAAAGTCAAATTTGTTGTTCCTCACTTGAAGGTCGCCTCTTACCCCAAAACGTTTCTGCTTCAGCTGACTTTGTTACACATTGCTAGCACACTCTCGGCCCCCCCACTGCCTTTCCCATCCCATTTCCAACTCCAACTTTTATTTAAGCACTCAGGGAGAAAAACTGGGAGAACAACAGCTTCACAAAGTGGTTTCATTGTGTTTCCAGATCAAAGTACGGTGGCCCGGAGAGCTCACAGCACTGTAATTTAAGAAAACATGCAAAAAGACAAAACATGAGCAATTTATGAAGACGTCTCCATCACTTTGACAAGTGGGCAGCATTTAAAAAAAAAAGTGCTGCAAAGACCACAACACAACACACATGAGAAAAAGATGCTGAAAATGGACCACAACACAACAGAGGTGTTTCCAGAGGACGTTTAAAAGTGATGCACAAGTCCAGACTTGATAGTTGTTTACACAGATGTTGAGTCACAGCCCTACTAAAGTTCTCTTTCTGTCAGTGGTGTTGGAAAATGAGATAAAAAGTAAGTGTTTTTGATTTATTTCAACATTGTGATGACATGATTAAGATATTAGCAATAGGCTGATAATGTTGAAATAAATCAGAAAGACTTTTTATCTTATTTTCTTAATTAATTGTTTGTTTGTTTGTTTTAATTTTCTTAATTAAACTTTGTAAGTTTGGACTGTAGCTCAGTAAACTGTTTTATTTCACACCAAGGTGCTCTGAGACTTATTGGTACTATGTACAGTGTATCACAAAAGTGAGAACACCCCTCACATCTCTGCAGATATTTAAGTATATCTTTTCATGGGACAACACTGACAAAATGACACTTTAAAACAAAGAAAAGTAGTTTGTGTGCAGCTTATATAACAGTGTAAATTTAATTTCCCCCCAAAAATAATGAAAAGTGAGTACATCCCTCAGAGACTACACCCCTAAATGTCCAAATTGAGCACTGTTTGCCATTTTTCCTCCAAAATGTCATGTGACTCGTGAGTGTTACGAGGTCTCAGGTGTGCATAGGGAGCAGGTGTGTTCATATTTATAGTGCAGCTCTCACTTCTTACACTGGTCACTGAAAGTTCCAACATGGCTCCTCATGGCAAACAACTCTCTGAGGATATTTTGAGTTATTTTGAGGGAAAAATAAATTTACACTGTTATATAAGCTTCACACAGACTACTTTTCATTGTGTCAAAGTGTCATTTTGTCAGTGTTGTCCCATGAAAAGATATACTTAAATATCTGCAGAAATTTGAGGGGTGTACTCACTTTTGTGATACACTGTAACTTCCTTGAGTCCTGATTATGTCCTGCCAGTGCTCATCTACCAGTCAGAGCAAAGGTAACACCATGCTTCATAATTTTTGAACTAACAGCTTGCCTGTTGTAGCCTCTAGCTTGTTTTAGCCTTTAGCTCATGCTCCATCACTCTCATGTTTACCTTTCTCCTGCTCTTCTGTTCCTTTTCTGTCAGACAGTCCAGCTCCACTATTATTACTTTTTAAATAACAAAAATCATTTTCAGCAGAGAAAAACACAGATGTCTCTTCTTACTAATAAACTTCATCAGATGGCGTATTGTTGTCAAACAGACCCTGGTGTGTTGTAAATCGATCCGTGATTGGTCAATACTGACTACAAACAACTGTTTGACTCTCATTAAACATGGATGTTATAAGATCTATAGCACACCATTCTTTTCTTTTTTTTGAGATCAAATTTTAATTTTATCCTTTTTTAAACATGATTCTAAATGCATTTGTGCAGTGCAAAAAATATAACGCAAATTTTAAAATATGAATTCACATATCTTCCAAAAAGCAAGTGTAAAAGTGTATAATTATAATAAAATGAAAAAGTAAGAACAATAAACAAAGAATAAAGATATAGAAAAATATACATGCATAAGTACATATAACACAACACCCACATAATTATGTTCATTGTACACACATTTGTGCAAATATACGTGTTAATACGCAAACATGAATATAAAATAACAAAGAAGACAGTATAGGACACCATTCTATGACTTCAATCAGAGAGTAGACACAACAACCTGTTCAGTTTTCTGTTTTTATCAGTGAATATAATTTACAGATTCCAACAATCAAGTTCAATTCACATCGTGGAAAAATAACATGTATGTCCATGGGGATGTAAATAAAATGAATCAGTTTCAGAAGTGTGAGAGCAAAAATCCATTCCTCACTGATATGATATCGATGCAAAACCACAGTTCATCTTCATAACTGTCAGTGTATATAATGTTTTTTCTGCCCTTGTTGCCACATGTTGGTGTGATGGTTATCATTGTCTCCTCACAGTCAGGCGCCTGGTTCCAGTCTCTCTGTGAGGAGCTCACACGTCTGAGGTGAACCCACTGACAGCTCAGATCACTATCTACACCCTCAGAACAGAGTGTGTTGTGTCGTGAACAGATGAATGGATGGGTGATCAGAGATTAACGGTCTTCAAACTGGAGAAACGTCCTTCAGAGGGCAGCGTTTAATTCTCTTTGCCTGTTCCCTTTTTAACCTCAAAGTCAGAGACAGAGTTTCTATCTGTTCCTCTCTTTTTATCAGAGTCCTTCTACAGACACGTTCTCTCCTTCTGCATAAGTAAAGACTGTGTTTGTCCTTTCCACCTCTGCAAACAGGTCTGTGGGAAACTTTCTCACCGTTACTCAAACTGAATCAGCAGCAAACCTCATTAGTATTAGATGACCAGTTTTTCCTCTTTGGTCCAAGTTTTCTCCATAATTCTCTCCACCATCTGTCACTTCCAGAACCTCAGCCTCCCTTCAAAGCTCAAGGTCAGCCATTACTCAAAGATATTACTGCTTTTCATGCGTTAGCCCGCGCTCAGCAGATCCTGTTTCATCTGAAATTTGAATCGGTGCCCTGATGTGTGTTAAGAGGAAGTGAGGGCAGATACAAACTAATGTGCTCCCACACTGTAACAAATTACTTGAAGTGGTGAAGAACTTCCCCGGTGCCAAAGCGATTCCTGTAGTCATATATCAAAGGTGGACAGCTGGCTTTAATTGAAGACCAATTCTTTTCAGAGGAGGAGCTGGATCATGAATAGCAATGCAGAGACCTGCAGGGATCAGGCCAGTAGGCTAATGTCTTTTTGATGTGTTTATGGGGTGGACGCTACCAAGAACTCAGAGGCCAAGAAACACTCAGGAAAATATTTCAAACACATACCCAATTCTTTTTTTTAACTTCAAACAGGAAGGACAAAGAGAAAATTTTGCAGTGAATAGATGTAAAGGCAGTCCTGCTATCAACTCTGGAACAGTACGAGTAATTGGCAAAATGATTTCTTTCAGGTTTTTTAACTACAGTACAAACTCACAAAGTTTCTTGTTGTACCACTGTCAGCCTTGTTTCTTCACATTCGGTTTTCGGTTTCGGCCTAAGAATTTCATTTCGGTGCATCCCTAGTTTTTACGTTGTCTCATCAACACTGGATGTTTACTGCTTTGCATTAACATTTCTGTTGGGAATGAATTATGTTATAGGTATTTTACTTTTTTTTAAATTAGATAATAGATTGAATTTGTGACATGATTTTTTTTTTTTTTATTTTGAAGTTACCTAGTTTCCATCGAGTAACAATGTATGAAAAAATGAACCCAAAGCGGGAACATCTTGTGACTTTTCCTCTTCGTAATGTTAAAAAGTAAAAACTTTAAACCTGTGAAAACATTCTGGAGGAACAGCTCTCTGTTTCTGGTTTAAGAAGTGACATGCAGTTGCATTTTAATACGTTATTAAAGAAAAGACACATAACATCAGGATCGTGACTCTTGCTCTGCCCTGGACACAATAACTCATCTTTATGTCCAAAGAGCCGATTGTTTTTTCTTTCTTTTTTAAAAACGTTCAAAAACCCACAGTCAACAGCCTCTGTTCCTCTCAGTATATTTCTCCTCTGATGCCTCTGGCGCCCACCTCTTCTCTCCGTGAGCTAATTTGAGTGATTCGAATCATTTTTGATCAAACGTAGGTATGAAGCATCAGGGGTCAGTTTGTAACAACAGGGGTCAGTCAGTAACTGGGAGAGCGGAGTGAGATGCAGATTTATGATGATGTGTTTCACGGAGCTCCTGCTGCGACAGCCTCAGCGGGAAGCTGCTCGCTTTCATCACCAACATCTTGCTACAGCAGCGATCTTTGGCCTTGTTTTTGAAGCGTCTTTTGTTATTAATTAGCGAGCGGTGATTTGGGACCTGGGTTTATTTTACACAAGAGACAGGCATGTTTACACAAACAGGTAATGAAGTAAAAGAGTTGGTGGGATGAGTTCGCTGCAAAATATTAAAGCAATGAACTGAACGCTGAGAACGTTTCATTTTTCCCTTTTTTTTTTTCTTCAAGGTGCTGAAAACACAGATGTGGAGTTATTTATGTCAGACATGAAGAGGCAGAGGAAGCTTGTGTAACAAAGTTCTTGTCCTTATCTCATAAATGGAAAGTGCAGAAAATTAGGGCCACATCAAGAATTTCAGAATAAATAAAGCTGTAACATGTTTGATGATGAAATTGTGTTTTTTTTTTCCTTTTTAATTGCTGTATACATACAGGTAAAAACGTGTTGCAACACATTTCCAGTTTCTTATATCTTTTCACCCTTTATGACAAATTGTGTGTTTTCACCCTTGTTGTATGCAGCGTGTGTTGTGTGTTTGTGTGTGTGTGTGTTTGTGGTGGGTGAAAGCTGACGACTGCAAAGGGACCGGCCGTGTTTGTGTGTACATCGTTAGAGCCGATGTAAACATGCACACGTGGATGCTGGATACGATTCATTAGTGCCTCAGCGCTGTGTTAAATGTGCTTCCCCTGTGTGTGTTTGTATGCGCATCTGTTCACTATACGCCCCCTGCATGCATGTTTCTGCACCAAGTGTGTGTGTGTGTGTGAGAGAGAAAGTTTTTGTCTTTTCTCTTGTTTCTCTCTTCATATTTGTGTGTGTGTATTCATGTGCTTTATGTGTGTTAATGATTTTAATTGGGTTTCGAGTGTGTGTATAAACACTGTATATGTGGTAGTCACTGTTAATAGGCTCCCAGAGGACGACCTACAGGAATAAACAGCTGACAATGAAAACAAAAGCCCTGAACACCACCTCCACGTTTAAAAGCAGAGGTGATGGAGGCTGACTTCAGCATAACTTCAGTCAGGAGGCGGCTCATGAGCTCAGCTTAAAGACATATACATTTAAACAAACTGGCTTTTACAAGCAGGAAAGGTGAGGGTGGTCTATTTATATCCTTCAAACTCTGAGAAATAGAAACAGTTACAGTGATATTGTGCTTTTTCAAGTCTTCAAACTGTCTCTCTGGTCCCTCTGTAGTATGTTAACATGATTACAGCTCAAAAGCAATCCTTGTTTTTCTCTCCCTAGTGTTTAAGAAACATTTAATCCAGCCTCTGTCTGTCTCATGTTGTTTTAGCTGCTGTCTTTTTAAGGCTCCTTGCTCCACAAACCTGCTTTCCTTTGATTGGCCAGCACTCTGGAGCCCTGTCAGAAGCACAGCTATGGGCAGACCTTGGTGTTTGAGGCCCACCCTTTCTAACCTGTCATGAAGCAGTTAAGAGATCCTTATGTGACGACCCCATCATTGCAGCAAGTCTGATGAAGAAGCCATGTCATTCTTAGAACAGATCATTTGAGCAGGTAAATCAGCATGACTAAATTTATAACAGTACGACAAATGAGATTTTTTAGCGCATGTTTTTTATGTATTGTAATTAATCTTTATGATTAGCTTTTGTACTGTTTTTAATGCATTTTAACCATGTAGTACTCATGTCACTTGCCCCAGAGGCTACAGTTGAAAATTAGCCTACTTGGCTAAGCTGGCATATTTACAGGAATGTTTATTAATGTGCATTGTCTCTGTACTCACCAATAAACCAATGTAAACAAAATAAATTATGTTCCTCTTTAAATCTGGAGGGGGACTGTAGGTTGGCAAGCACCTTTAATTTTTATTAATGGAAAGTTTGATGCTAAATGGGTTTGCAATGACCAATTTTTCCATGGTGAAGTCTAGATGATGACCAGCTTAAATGTTTCATTGATGATTTAAATGTTTGTCTCATTAATGTAAACAGAACAATTACAAGATGAAAATTTAAGACATGGAAATGTTGCAGATTTAAACACATGGTATAAATGTAATAATAACAAGCCAATCATCATTTAGCTGTCATATTGAAACCTGCCCCTCTGCCTGTCAGCTGTCTTTCAGGATTGAGCCTCAACCCGCCTCCTCCCCATGCTCCTCCTATCATCGCTCCAAGTCCCAGCTCTCAACTCTCAGCTCTCAACTCTCAGCTCTCAACTCCCAGTCCTCGACAGTCCACCAAGATCCAGCCTTCAAGTCTCCAACCACCACCAGTGTTTAGACTCCATCGGGGGGGATTTCATATTTCATCATGTCATTGTTCCCCCTGTTCATCCAATCTTGTGATTTTCATGCGATTGGGTCTAACTGCCAAAAATATGTTAATTCTGCATCAGCTCATTAAACTCCTTAACCTTCTTTCTGGTGTTAAGTCTCTCCTGATTGAAATAATCTCTGATAGGCTACAAGAGTACTTTAAGAGAGACAGCTTTTTGACATGTATCTGCTGTGAGCAGAATCTGTTTGCAGTGGACTGCAGTGCCCCCCTCTGGCTGGAAGATTTGCACAAACTGTTGTGATGGAATAAAACACACATTTGTTTTGAAAGATGAATGGGGATCACATCTTACTTTTAGCATTATTTTTCTTTGTTCATGATAACTTTTTACCTGATACAACACGACAAGGTATTGTATTTATCAAAGGTTATGGAAGTGAACCATAGACTGTATAAAACATGGTCGTAGTCTCTGTGACGTCACCCGTCTGTCACTACAGCTCTGTTTTGAGGCTTAACAGCGGGCACGGCCATATTGGAAATGGGACGAGTGACGAGTGCCCAAACTCACAGCTATTGGGCACCCATCAGTCACGTGATCTGAGCTGTGGCTCTGATTGGGTAAGCTCTCGATCCTAATATCTTCCAAACGGCCGAGTTAGAAAACAATTCAGCCCCCTCACAGTGTGTGCCATATGCGAAATTAGTGATCCAGACGGGAGACAGAGTTTGTACCAGGCTTTCAGTACGATAATTTCAGCTCTGAAAACGGCCTTTTTCCCAGGACTTACGGTGCTTCTGGAGCCAGCCTTAAGCGGTCACTAAAGGAACAGCAGCTTTTAAGCACTTCTGTGTTGTCTCATTTTTTCAGACCGGAAGTTGCCGCTTGGAGTGAACTTTGTGATTGGGTTTCACTGTTTTAAGGCAACAGCGCCAAATGAACCAAATCTTTATTTCCATAACTATTTACATTGTAGATTCTCACTGAAGGCATCAACACTATGAATGAACACGTGGAGTTATGTACTTAACACAAAAAAGGTGAAATAGCTGAAAATGTGTTTTATATTCTAGTTTCTTCAAAATAACCACCCTTTACTCTGATTACAGCTTTGTATACTCTTGGCATTCTTCAAGAGGTCGTCACCTGAAATGGTTTTCTCTTCACAGCTGTGCCTTATCAGGGTTAATTAGTGGAATTTCTGCCTTTATCAATGGGGTTGGGACCATCAGTTGTGTTGTGCAGAAGTCAGGTTAATACACAGCCAACAGCCCTATTGGACAACTGTTAAAATTCATATTATGGCAAGAACCAATCAGCAACTAAAGAAAACGAGTGGCCATCATTACCTTAAAAAATGAAGGTCAGTCAATCTGGTAAAAAGTCATGAAAATAAAGAACTAACTGAATGAGATGGTGTCCAAACTTTTGGCCTGTACTGTACATCAAATTTAATACCTGTTTTTATTTCTTTGCAAAAATGGATGAAATATACATATAAAAGTAGCTTTTTGATTTTTAACTCATGTCCCAATTTCCCTATCAGGGTTTCCAGACTCCCACGGTGGTCCAAATACCAACTATGGGAACCATTGCACCAGAAAGTTGCTGCAAATATCCAGGACAAACTCAGAGTGAACATTTCAGCCTCTTGTTTGTTCATGAGCCTCCCCTCTCAAAGATTTAGAGAAGTTTCCAGAGTTTTGTGTACGTCTGAAAGCAGTGTCTTTCTTCACAGATCCAGACGGAGAAAGTTTCTGTTACCATAATGCATTTCTTCTCCCTCTGCACTGCAGTGACACCGCCGGAGCAGAGCTGTTTGTCTTCCTAATGTGCTTCTATGAGTTATAGCTGTAAAAGCTTTGGGACACTGTGGAACCCGATGATGTTTTCAGTGCAGCTTTCAACATGGACGGCAGCCAACAGAACGTGGATTGAAGTGGATGGAAATCAGCGAACTTGGCTGCAGGCTGGTTTTGCTGTTGTAGTCCATTTCTTCCTCTCCCTTACATGTGTAATCCTTTAATTCAGGAGGAGTGTTGGGGTTAAAGTGCTGCTCTTTAAACAAGGTCATACATAACCTGGATGATGTTTCGTCAGGTAGCTGCGTAAGGAAAAGACAAGAAGTGAAGTGGGAGGTTAAAAAACTGCAGATGCACTGAGTGGATGATGCTTTTTTCTTCATTAACTTTACCTGATTGATTCAAAGAACTTGTGCCATTTACTGGATTTTTCTGCACACTGAAGCCTCTCAGTCCCTTCCCTTTGGCTGGTTTCACAGAAATGTCAGAAAGCAGAGTGTCGGTTTTCCCTCGGACGTTTCCTTTGGACACCCTGACCTGGAAAATCTGCCTGTTACAGCCACTTTGATGCCTCAGCAAACTGGGCAATGAGAGAGAAGCCTGAGGGCACATCATCACAAAATTGTGCATCTGTCCGTGCTAAATTAGCTCACCTACAGTAGCTACCAAAGTTGATAAGCGACTTTGCCAAGGGCCATAAAAGTATAAATGTCTCCTCTGGCCTAGAGTGCACGGACCCAAATCTGAGCCTCCTGCATAACATCCACACAAGAAATAATTACTGACCCAACATTTCTGCCTCAGCCACAGTGACGGTGTGACCAGACTGTTGGCTGAATGTGACTGATTGAAAGATCGATATCAGAATATTCCCTCTGTGTGGAGATCCTGTGTGACTGAGCAAAAGTTAGGCTGAGTTAACTTAGCATGAACTTGACTTTACACAGTTTTTCTACATGTGACAGCTCTGTCATGTATAGGAAGGTACTTTAACCCTTTAAAACCTGAGCCTCAAAATGCCTGCTTGGATTTTTTTTTTTTGACTATACGACAGTAAAATATTCTTTGAGTTAGTACTTAGGCCCCTCTTTTCTGGAATGGTATTGTGCTCATAAGTTTACACACCCTAGCAGAACTTAGGATTTCTTGACCTGTTTTCAAAGATTATGAATGATAACACAAAAACTTTTCTGTCACTCATGGTCAGCGGTTGGGTGGATCCATTTATTAACAAACAACTGTGCTTACTCTTTTTAAATAAAAATGACAACAGAAATTATTAAAGTGACCCTGATCCAAAGTTTACATACCCCAGTATTCAATATATTGTGTATTTCCCCCTTTAACATCAATAACAGCTTGAAGTCTTTTGTGGTCTTTGTGGATGAGGGGCTTTTTTTCTCAGATGGTAAAACTGCCCATCCTTCTAGGCAAAAAGTCTCCACGTCCTGTAAATTCTTGGTGTGTCTCCCATGAACTGCAGGTTTCAGATCTTCCCAGAGTGGCTCAATGATATTGAGGTCAGGAGACTGAGATGGCCACTCCAGAACCTTCACTTTATCCTGCTGTAGCCAGAGGCAGGTCGACCTAGCCTTGTGTTTTGAATCAATTATTACGTTGACATGCACAGCATATTCAGATTTCAGTCCAAATTCCGGTTAAGACAATATTCCGAAAAAGGTGTTTACATGCTCCGCAGACTGCTGAGCTAACGGAGTATTCCTGTTCACATGTTAATCCGCATATTCCGAATAACTCGTAGCAGTAGTAGAAGTAGTGGTGCGTCATAACGACGTCATCTAGGGGCGCTCTTTAGAAAGCACTATGGTATTGCCATGAGTGCCAACTCGTCCAAGATGCTTGTTTATGCGTTATACTGTGTAATATTTGTATCCATCCTTCCATTTGTTGTGAACTGACCCCAGCACTTGTCTCATTGTCAGGGCTACATAATTTGAACCCAGAGTCTCTGTCAAACATTCTTGACTCACTGTAATAAATAAATCGAGCTTCAACTGAGAACTCGGACGTCTCTTTGTCGTTTCTTCCTCCCATTAACGACCACAAGGGAAAATGGTGTTAGGTTATTAGGAAGCTAGGAGTCCATATAAGTAGTTATCAAGTGGTACCATCTTTGGGCACGGGAATCAGAATGCTTTATTGATCCTCTAGGGGAAATTGCTTTAAGTTACAGTTACTCCCATTCAGACAGTGTTTAAAATATAGAAAGTACAAATATTAACATGTGCATCTTATACAACAAAAATGAAATATAAACATAAGATATAAAGATATAAAATATAAAATACAATAAGATAAGATAATAAAATAAACAAAAATAAAATAAAATAAAACTTGTGCAATCTACTTAAAATCTAGTTATATACATGCTGACACAGTTATGAGACATCGCACAAGTACTGACATAATAATAAAATAAGTTATTGATATTGCACAGAGTGGTGACATACATTATAGGTAATTATTGCACTTGTTATTATTTACATGTTTAGTAACTTGAATGAAGAGTCTGGGGTAAAACCTTGTTTAACTCAGAGTGAGGAGTTGTACTGTTTGATGGCCACAAGGAGGAACGATTTCCTGTGGCGCTCTGTTCTGCTTCAAGGTGGGATCAGTCTTGTACTAAAAGCACTCCAGTAGCTGACCAACACCTCATGAAGTGGGTGGGACACGTTGTCCAAGATGCCACGCAACTTGGACAGAGTCCTCCTCTCTGCCACCTCGGTCAGAGAGTCCAGCTTGACTCCCACAATGTCACTGGCTCTGCGGATCAGAATTTCAGACATTGTTCGTACCTCTCAAGTGGGAAACCACCATTTTTCCTACTCTAACTAACATCAGCTAACGTTACCTCCTGTAAGATTGCTCACCATCATCGTCATCATCTTCAGCCCCAGGTGGTGTGCTGCTACGGCTACCAGTGGCCGTTGTACTCGGCTCACTTTCGGACAGAGGATTGGTTAGCTCTGCTGGGTCCACTCCACTCTCTATCGCGTTGCATTTGAATAAATAACATTAGACAAAACTCAGACGACAGGTGCTGGGAACTGGGTTTGGCCTGTGAACGTGTTCAGATACTTTAGCTAGCTATCCAACTTACCTACACCGTTGTCCTCAGCTGTGCTTGGGTCAGCGTCGGTTTCAGGTGCATGTTCAAAGTCAACAGCAACTCCATTCTCTGGTGCCATCGCTAACGGTCTCTGCCCAAGAATTTCCTCCATGTTTGCAAAATAGTTGGAGCTGGCTGAGTTTGAGCCGCTGGTATTATTTTGTTTTTTAGCTTTAGCATACGCCGCCTTGAGAGTTTTCCACCTATGTTTCACCTGCTCAGTAGTCCGCTTACAACCTGCCTCGTTCAGCCTGTCACACACTTTTTAAAAAAAATATCCCTATTGCGGTGCTTCCACCCATCTATGCATTGCATGATATTTAAATCCTTCATGATTTGTATGCGTAGAATTGTTTCCTCCTCGCCCTAAAAGTGCAGCGTCTTTGGGCTTCTCGCCATTTTGAGCATGTGCAGAAGGAAAATGAAATCCTTGCTCAGTCTACTCAGCAGCATATTCCGACTGAGGTGTTTACATGACCCAATATTTGGGTTGATACAGGCATATGCCAGGGGTCTTATTCGGGTTTTTGATAATCGGGAAATGAGCTTAATTAGATCGTGAGAATTGGAATAAGGTGTTTACATGACTCCTACGCAATCAGAATATTGCTGTTATTCCAATTTAAAGGGAAATATGCTGTGCATGTAAACGTACACTGCAAAAACTGAAATCTAAGCAAGTCATTATGTCTTATTTTTAGTAAAATTGGTCTTATTATTCTTGATTTAAGCCACAAGGTCAAAAAAATTGTCTCATTTCAAGTTTCTTAAAGACAAAAATGAGGCATCAATTGCTTGTAACAAGTAAAAAAAAAAAAATCTGCCAATGGGATAAGATAAAAGATTCTTGTTTTAAGACATCTTTCTAATTTCAAGAAACTTCCCGGGCGAATTCGTCTGATCCTATTGGCAGATTTTTTTTGACTTGTTACAAGCAATTTACACCTCATTTTTGTCTTTGAAAAACTTAAAATAAGACATTTTTATGACCTGGTCTGGTGAATGTGGCTCAAATTAAGAACAATAAGATAATTTTTACTACAAATAAGACATAATGACTTGCTTAGATTTTCGTTTTTGCAGTGTACTCATTGCTCATTACTCATCTTGCCATTGATTTTGACCAAGATTCTTGTGAGCACAACTGTACATGGAACTTTCAATACCTGGGAGTTGTTGCTTGTTTATGTTTCTGTGGGGTTTTTCCCAAAGTTCTGGGTGGTTTGTTACTTTTTACGCTGTTATGCTGTTAATTTATGCTTCTCAGCTGAAAAGAATCTCTGTTTCTCTCACTGTAGAAAGCCTCTGTCTAAAATGATTCTTTTTAGCTGCTGTCTCTTTAAGTCAACCCGCCCCACAAACCCCCTTCCCTATGATTGGCCAGCCCTCTTGAGGCCTGTCAGGGGGGTGGAGCTAAAGAATTACATTCTTTGCTTGTGGGGAGTCCTCTGAATGTACATAACTTTTGGGTAATGAAGTCCAACAAACACTTTTACAACAAAGCGGATACCAAATAATTCTTCTTCCAAAGATTTATTTGACTTTCTAAATCTCAAAAAAGTTAAGCTGTTTGGAGAAAAATAATAACATGAAACAGAGGATAAAAGAAGAGTGAACTAGAGAAGGGGTGGGCGTTGGGGTATATTTTTTGTTTTAACACTGCTTATTAGTGTTTTTTTTTTTTTTTTTTTTTTTTTTTTTCACGGGTCGTGATTTTTATTTCATTGAATACTTCATTGAACAGTCGCCTGGTGAATCCACGATCAGAACCTACGAAATTGTATTCTTTGTTTTGTCTCTGCGTTGGTATTCATCTGAGTAAATGTTGCGTGATGTTTGTTTCTGCGTTTGATATAAAATGAAGACTACAAAGAAAAGAGAAGTGAGCTGGAGGAAATCGGGCGGAGGGAAACAAAGAGCAGTGAAATGGAAAAAGACAACAGATGTTAGACACAAGATTAAAGTTTGGAACACAAGCTCGTGAAAACAGCGGAGAGACGGAAAGAAAGAGGGGAGAGCGAGAGAAGGATGGTTTGGAGGAAGCAGTGGCATAAAGAGAAAATGTCTTGGCGTATGCCCAAGAGGGACCACGGGGCAGAAATGAATGTCTGTCACGAACGTCTCTGTCCTCACACACAGCCTTTAAAAACACAGACAGGGAGCTGATGAAAGCTGCTCCTGAATGCTCAAGTGAGAGGAACAGAAGATGTAAAAGTGATAAAGAGAGGGAGAGCCGCAGGACAGAAGACGAGATGAATGAGCAGCAAGAGGAGAGAAATCAGCAAAAAAGTGCAGATGAGAGCACTTGGTGGCAAAGTAAAGGAGGGATAAAGAAACATCAAAACTCTGTTAGGATGGTGGATATTTATCACCCAGCTTTCTGTCATACTTAAGGACAAACTCTGACGTGTGCTGAAAATACAGTCAGACACTTTGAATCTGAAACGTAGGGGGAGAAATCTCTGGACAATCAGGGATGTAAATCGAGACAACAAGCTGCCATGCTTGTTGTCTCGATTACATCATTGAACTGGCTCATAAAGCGATAATCTGTTTTGCTTTAGGACATTTACTTTATTCTGAAAATGTGAAGTTCAATAACGAACTAAAACAAACAGACTCTTCTGTGTAATCTTGAATTATTTCGCTCTGTGTTTTGTCATGTCTCACTCAGTAAAGCTGATGTTTGACAAAGGGTCAGAAACTCTTTTTAACTCTTTAACTACCTTGACCAAATAGTCTAACACATTTTGAGTTAATATATTTTAATAAGTGGAGTCTTTAACTTGACCTTAATTGATTTAAACACATCTAACACTTGGTAGAAGTATGCGATGGATCTTGAGCCTCAAAAAGTTTTTTTTTTTTTTTTTTCCTATCGCATTACCATAGTTAAGTTGTTGATATGATATATTGAAAACATACAAATGCACATTTGTTCTGCAATTTATTTTACATTTTCCATGCAAATCAGAGAATGAGAATCATTTGTTATTGCACTTCAGTCAAGATGACAATTTAAAATTGCAGTTTCACCTTGTTTCATGCAGTACTTTGAAATAACATTGCTCAATATTTTCACAGATTTACAGAAATCAAAACTGTTTAATGTTATTTATGAATAATTGATTTATTTCTAAACTGTCAGCATTTGTCAAGTTAAAGTTTTACTTTGGTTTCCTTGTTTTATTTTGCTAACTCTTAAGTCTCGTCTTTTACAGTTCCTGTCAAGCCGCCTCCCTCACCGTTGATCACCGGGCCCCTCCCTAATGTGTTTCACCTGTGTCTTGTTAGAGTCACTCCCTTTTCCCTCTTATACCCCAGTGTCCCCTCACTTCTCTGCCAGATAATCACTAGCGTTCTCTTAGTTGATACATCCAGCCTTTTCTAGTTCTAGATTCCCCTCGTTTTTCTGACCTGCTTTGCCTCCCCGTTCTTCTACTCTCGCCGTTCAGCTGTCGTGTTTTTGGGACTGTTAGTAAAGCCGTTTTTGAACTCTCAGTTGGTCTCTGCACTTGAATCCTTCCTCTGTGCCTGTCATAAACAAGCATTTGTGTGACTTTTTCCTACTATTTGTGGTATTTGTAGGAAATTTCATAGACAACCACTAAGTGACACGGGTAAAGGTCAATACTTTAAAACTAAAAGGTTTGTTTAAAAAGAGGGAAAAATAGATTGTTGCAACAAGAAGAGCTAAAAAAACGTTTCTATTTATTTGTTCTTGGTGGGTTAGTTAAAGGGTTAACACCACCAGTTCGGTCATTTTTATTCAATCAATTACAAGACATTTCAGGCGACTCCATTTGAATAACAGATAACCCCACATGAGGTCTTGACCCCAAAGTTAATAACACTGGTCTAGATAACAGCAAGTTCTTCATGTCCACTAGGAGCTGAATAAAATCAAGGCTGTGGCACAAAGTGTATCATATTTAAGACTTGAGTTTTTGAACACGTGTGCAGCTTTCTGCCACAGTCGAAGTGCCATGTTTGTCACCTTGATGGTGCTTTTTAAAGTGTAATGATCTTGATCTTTGAAGAGTCAAACAGAGAATTTGTGATTTCTCCTCTAATCCACCTGAGGTTTAACACAGCCTTGACTTTTTTCTCCTTGCTTTAATACTCTGTTGCTTGTTATGTATATATGTTGTTATGTTGCTATTACATTCAGTGTGTAAAATTCAGTTGTCAGAGTTGTGAGTGTTGATCGTTGGAGTTGTTGTAAAAACAGGGATAATGGGCGTTAAAAATACGTTTATATTCAGAGCGTTAAATACCCTCCAGTTATTTGCTTCTCTTATCAGCCTGCAAGCAGTCCAGAGATTATTAATGGATGTTCTGGTGTGTGTGTGTGTGTGTGTGTGTGTGNTGTGGCTGCAGTTCATGGCTTCATTATTTACCCAAAGGTAGTTAAAAGTTTAGAAACTTTACGAATGTATGTCGATTACTTTGCCTCATTAGCGTATGAGCAGCTGTTTTTCTCATGATTCATAAACAAGTGATGTGTGTGCGTGTGTGTGTGTGTGTGTGTGTGTGTGTGTGTGTTTCTGCATGTGTGTGTAGTGTCTGTATATAAACATTGTTGCGTATGCCTCTTCTCTTGCACCATGTCATTCTCCATCATAAAGAGCAGAGTTTTTAGTGTTTTGAGTGTTAGTTTTGTTTTTAGACAAAGATGGTGCAGAGTTTGAAAGTTATGACACAAAAAGCATTTTCAAAATATATGAAAAAATGCAAGTAAGAGGGATTAAATGCTGCATTTGAGCCCAACTGGGTAATTTTTCACATGATCTAGCAGTGAAACTTAAGGCAGTTATTAGATTTAGACTTCGTTGTGATCATGATGCATTTATGTTTACTCTTAGTCAACACTTTATCTCTTTAGCGAGCACAAACCACAAGGCATACTGCTGTTCCCCTGTGTCTTACAAAAATGACAAAGGAAAGGAAACACTAATTTCCTCCACATCCCAAAGAAGCTCCAATCCCAGATCTGGTGACTGTGGAGGATGTTGGAGTACATGGGACTCATTGACATGTTGAAGAAAGTAGTTTGAGATCCATGTTTTCATGTTGTTTACTCCAAATCCTGAGCTGACCATCTGAATGGAGAGTAGAAATCCAGACTTATTGGACCAGACAGTTTTCTATGGTCTAGTTTCTTTTAGTGTCGTGCCTGTGTGAGTTGCAGCCTCAAGTTCCTGTTCTGAGCTGACAGGAGGGTCACCTAGTGTATGTGCTCTTTTGCTGCTGTAGCTCAGACCTCGGTTGTAACCAGTGGTTATTTGAGTTCCTGTTTTCTTTCTATCATCTCCAACCAGTCTGTCCATCCTCCTCTGACCTCTGACATCAACAAGACATTTAGTCCCAGAAAACTGCTGCTCACTGGAGATTTCCTCTCTTTTTAGGACCATTCTCTGTAAACCCCAGAGATGGTTGTGGGTTAAAATCCCAGTAGATCAGCAGTTTGTCAAATACTCAGACCAACAACCATGCCACATTCAGAGTCCCTTAAATCACCTTTCTTCTTCATCCTGATGCTCAGTTTGAACTTCAGCAGCTCATTTTCATCATGTTTTCATGACATTGATCTGCTGCCATGTGACTGGCTTATTAGACATTTGTGTTAAGGAGTAGTTGAAGGTAGGGTCTGCAGGATTTTCCTAAAACTAAAATCTCAACTTTGACAGGAATAATCCTGTTAGATCATCATCTCTGGGCCTCTGTACCTATGTGTCAGTGTCCCCTCCTCTGCCCGACCCCTGCCAATCACAGCACAGCACATGTGACTTTGTGTGTTGTGATTAAGGAGCATAGATATCAATAAGAACGTTAGACGGTTTAGGGCAGAGTCGGCAGCATTGTCACTTGCGGTCATCTTAGGACAGGCTCCGGTGCTCTGTACTGTAGTTAGAGGTAAGGTGGATGATTTACTCACTAAAATACTCGCAACTGGCTGAATTCTTGACATATTTACGAACGGTTTGGTTTACTATAAACCTTATTAATGTAGCTTTGATTCAGGCTGAATGTTTATGTTGTAAATGTTCTTTTTGAAAAATGTGGCATAGTTGTGTGTGTCATGGCTCCCTAGCTAATCATGGCTGAGATTTAAACTGTGAAAATTGAGCAATCTACAGTTATTTCAAAGTCCATGCTCCATTGACTTAAATGTTATGAGTGATCGAGCAGCCCTGTCCCAGGACGCCATGTGATGGTGTTGCTTTCCATTGGCTCACAGTGCACACAAGCCATCTAGTGTTTGTATACATCCGTGATAATGAGTGGGAGAAGCTACTCTGAGTGGCTTCGATAGCAGCCACAACATGGAAAAAGAATGATACAATATATGCAGAATACCTCATTTACCTGCAGGGGTCAGGAAAAGAGCTCTTGAGTTTCTCTTATGCCATGCTACAGGTGCTCACTGTGTTGTATTTTACAATCTATGCTGTGTTTATGAAGCTATGACTGTTAGCTGTGCTATTAGCTGTGATCGGAGACAGTGAGCATGCGCAGCAGCTGTCACTGAGCCACAGAGGAAGAGCTCAGTTTGGATGTTGTTTACAAAACTTAACAAAAATTCCAACAGATTCTGTCTTGATATATGTGTAGCTCAAAAAGTGGATGATAGTCTCCAGGCTGTAATCAATAAATTCATCATTGAGTTAAATTTAGTGACATCTTCTCTGTGCCTTCAGTTTTTCACCTCTAATAAGCAGGATCACTGATAGTGAGAGGGACATTCTGAGACAAAAGAAGCTGAATGACCAAACGTGGAACCGATAAATCAGTCACACACCTGTGAGCCAGTTCATTTAAATGATAAAACAGATTAGCAGAAATTCCTTTGCATTTTACTTTCAAATTAAGGCACACCTGTTCATTAAGAGATAAAAAAAACAAGACTAAGTCTATCAAAATGAACTTTAAAAGTCTTTCATAATGAGTGGCTGAAAAAAGTAGTTTTGCCAGATAATAAAAGAAGTGTGAAGGGAATAGAAAGTGATGAAAGCAGATGGAGGAGAAAAGTAAGTTTATTCCTTAAAGGTTATTTTGATAATTGGTGATTGTGGAAGCCAATTAACCTTGAGAGAATTGTTTCGATTTTCAGAAAAAGTAAAAGTTTTATTCTTTGACTTGGAATGTAAAAGTACAAACTTTGTCAGAGAAAATCTCCAGCAAACACCCAAGTAACCTCCCAGTGTGTATTTCATGTGATAAATAACCTGTGGTCAAAGGGATCATCCAACAAGTTGTGCAAACCACTTGAATGCAAAAGAGAATATTATTTTGACACAGTTTTAGCCAAAAGTTGCCACTGAAGAAGAGATTCACACACTTAATACATTCTATAACTCTGTTACATAAGTATGGTGTCTTGAATGATTTCTACACACTCATTTCATGGTGTTTACATACATTACATAGATTTATTACATTGATAAAGGTCTGGCAGTGGTTTGATGTACAAAGACCTCTGAAATCACTGTATTTTCAGTGAAATGCCCCATGACTCTCACTCACTGTCCTTGAAAAACAGCTGCTGTTTGGCCCATCTGAATGTAGAAAGCCCAACTTAGAGTCTTGACGCTGCCTCTTATACACGCCTTTGAAATACACCTGTTGTAAGGCCAAACTTGGAGCATTATTGCTATTTCATTGATACACTGCCCTGGAAACCATTTAAAACAGCCAATCAGGAGTTTGACAAAAGATTGCTTTGATTGAATAAAAATGTCTTTTATGAAGGGTACAAATTTTGTGATGCAGATTGTGATTTTTATTTTGATGTGATTCAGCAGATTCAAGATTGGACCTAGACTAGGAAAGTTTCAAGTTTAGCAATCAGGTGCAGTGGGGCCTTGATAAGTGAAGACTCTTATACCTAATGAGTTAACCCACTGTCATTAGTATCAGAGTGGAATACACCATCAGCACTGACTGCACTGTCTTGCTTAAACATGTTGCTTAACTACAACTACTTATAGCTTTAACTCATTATTTTGACATGGTAAACAATGTGCTCCAATGGGAAGGCTTTTGCATACTGAGTCCATTTTTTTTTCATCCAAAGTTGACGCTTGTGAAAAAAGAAAACTCAATCCCATGTTATGTCAATCATCTTTATATACGGAGGAAACTTTTGTCTTTTAGTTTTAAGGGATTTTTTCGCATTTATCCAAGTTATTTCGAGGGTTATTTCCTTCACCTGTAAGTGACACTCTTCCTTGTTCCCATCTTGTTTTTGGAGTAGGTGGACCCAGTGATTTCTTTGTCTTTTCGCAAGTAGTGAAAGAACCACATAATCATTGTCACTGCTTGATGATTCCGTTTCTCACCTGCTGCGAAAGTTTTGCTATTAAATGTAAAACAAACACATCGGTTTCATTGTGCAAGGTGTCTTTGCATGACTTTTTTTTCCCCTTTGGATTATGGACTCAGCATGCAAAGGCCTTTACTCATGACAGGCTTAGAGGTGGTATTGTGGTTCCCCATATTATTAATAAGGATATAAATAAACAGTGTTGGATGTTCAGACTAAACATGCTTATTTTCAAACTTCTACATATTCACATGTTTTAGGAAAAAAAAGGACCAGATATTAATGAGACTTGCTGGAATGATGAGGTCATCACATGAGGATCTCTTATCTGGTTCATGAAATGTTTGGGGTTCTGACCCTGACAGGCCTCCAGAGTGCTGGCCAATCAAATATGTGGGTTTGGGAGCCTTAAAGAAACAGCAGATCAAATTAAGTGTTGAAGACATAGAAAAAATAAGAATTTTCTAAAACAGTGCTTCTCTACCTTCTTGAGTCACAACCTCCATTTAATGATTTATTATTGAAGTTGTTCAGGCACAACACTGTAGTTTAGACAATATGAACTTAATTGATCTAATGAATCTTGTAGAAATAATGAAGCAGATAACTAAAACAACCCCTGTCTAAAATTCTGTACTTTAATTTTAGTTATACTTTTCTAAAATGATTTTGCGACCCCAAAACATATTGTAATCTCCATTGGGGCCAGGACCCCAAGGTTTAGCACGGCTGTTCTAAAACATCAGTGTGGGAAAAAAATAGGGAATCTTTTTGGGCTGTATATCTCAAAAAGCCACTATGGGAACACTAGAGGGACAGTATAAAGTCTTTCTAAAAGTACAATTCTCAAGTGTAAGATTTTTGTAAAGGCACCTGCTCAGTGTAGACCTAAATCTTATTCCATCTGTTTCCATTTTGATCTTTTCTGTTATTCTACTGGTTGTTGTTTTTTTTGTTTTATTGTACAGTGTTGAAGCACTTACGCTCCAGTCAAACTGTAAAGTGTGGAGCCTGAGCTGCTGTAATGAATCCAAATATAGAGCCAGAAAACACGCAGCACATCTGAATGATCCTCTCAGCTGATGTATCATTTATTCTATTAATACAAGTGTGGCGCTTTACAAGCAGTCTAATTGTATAAATAATCATCCCCCTCTGCTTCATGAATACTTTCCCTGTATGACTCTAATGCATCATGTCATGGTTTGTGACTGGGCTGTTAAGCCTATTAGTGATAATCTGGAGTGTGTNTCTTTTTTCCTCTCACGGTTGAGCTGAGTATTGCTTCTGCAAGCAAACAAACATCGCTCAAAGAAAAGGGAAACAATACAATATAGATACAAACTGAAACTGTGTTTGGCTGATGAAATGGTTCATCTGCTCGCTGTTTTTCAGGCGCTCATTACTTTGCTCCCACTGTGGCTTCTGAGGGCGACTGGTGTTGGGTTTTGGATCAATCATGAAAAATGTGAATTGGTACGCTAAGGTGGATCAGGGGGTTTATTTCTTTGTGAAAATCTCAGCTCTCAGTGGGTTGTTTCAGCGTCATGCTGAGTCTGGAGAAGCTGAATTCATATAGAAGTTAATCATCATGCAGCAGGAATAATATATGAGAAGGTCACTGATCAGTTTAATGACACAAAATACTCCTTAGATTCTTTAAAATGATTTTTTTTTCCTGCTATCATTTCTGGGGATTACAAAGCACTGTCAGGATTTATGGCAGAGGGGTGCAAACTTTTTTTTTCAAAGAAGGCCCAGTTGATAATGTGAAACTAAGAAAGGGCCAGCAGTTCTTACTGACATGTTTACAAATGAACCATTTTCCTCTTTTGCTCTGCCCATTGAAAAAGCCATACATACAGCTTCTCCCCATTATGCTCATCAAGTGTTAAAAGTGAGTTAACAGATACTTTTTCAGGATAAAAACACAACAGGAGCTACATCAACAAGGTTTAGCGATGATCTAATAGAGAATATAAATGGTCTGAGGAATGAAAAAAATGGAAGAAATGATAGAACCTTAAATAATTTTAAGAGGGATGCTTGTTTGTTCAACCATTTTTGTATATAGCCCCGAAAAAAAATTAAGAGACCACTTCAAATTTTCAGTTTCACTGATTGTGCTATTTATAGGTATTTGTTTTTAGTAAAATGAACATTTTTGTTTTATTATATAAACTACTGACAACATTACTCTCAAATCTCAAAGATTTTCATTTAGAGCATTTATTGGCAGAAAATGAAAAAAGGTCAAAATACCAAAAAAGCCCACTGTTTTTAGGCTTCAAATAATGCAAAAAAACAAGTTCATATTCAATTTTAAACAACACATTTCTAATGTTTTAACTTTGGAAGTATTCAGAAATCAATATTTGGTAGAATAACCCTGATTTGTAATAACATCTCTCATGCGTCTTGTCATCTTCTCCACCAGCTCCACAGAGGAGAGTGATGACCTCAGCAATGGATTTTATATATTTCCTCATTAAATAAGATTTGTTTCAGGTGATCACCTCATCAGTACCTTGTTAGGTAGAAACAGGTAGAAACAGGTGTGCTTGTGTTGGAATTCAACAGACAAAGCAATGGAATGACTGTCATATATGTAGAGATGCTTATTTCTGAAAATTTGCAGTGGTCTCTTAATTTTTTCCGGGGCTGTATATATATATATTTTTATCCCCTGGTTTAGGCCACCTGTAGCCCTGTTTCCATAAACCTGTTCCATTAATGCTTACATCGATTAGCCATCACAAATCTGGAGTTAGAAAAGAGGGAAGAGAAAGGCAAAACTCTCACACCAAGAACTAAAACTCTAACAAACAGACTGATGAACACTTTGCTTCAGGTATTTCGGCATACAAACTTTCACTATTCCTTTACTAATTATATTTACATTTTAAATCTCCTTAGAAAAAAATGATATGTACGTAGGGTTGGTGTACAGGATGGAAAGATGTCACACATGCCTAAGGCCCTGGGTCAGAGGTCACCGCAGAGGATTAGATGGATGGACGATGGACGATAGAGGTCTGGTCTGATATACAACCTGGGGCCTGTACCATGAAGCTGGATTAACTCATCCTGGATCTCTTTCCGTACCCTGGATTGATTTAGCGAGACATTTGCAGTCTGGATGATCTGTACACGAAGCTGGAGATCAACTCAACGGATCAGTGCGCGCTCACATTAAAGAGGTGGAGTTTACAGCGTCAGACCAATCACAAACACAGAGAAACTCGGCAGGGCAGCCTGCTTTACTATAGAGCAGCAGACAGTTCTTCTTCAAAAATAATCATCAAATAAAATATTATTCACCAACATCATCCAGAAAAAGAGCGACTGTTACTGCAGGAAAACTCAGGAAGGAACGCTGAAGAAAATGGCAGACTGTTAAAGAGTAATTTTGGGATATTGTATAATATTAAGTCACTCTTCCTCTCCACTCAGGTTAGCCGAGGAAGATGCCATTGTAAAGTGTTACTAAAGCTTCCTAAGAAAGCTTGGGTTATTTTCCTGCCCCCTTCACTTTCAATGGCTCCTGTTGCTGTTTTTTTTCCTTTTGAATAGAGTACACAGTGTGAATAATTGGCAAACCTTCAATTTATTTTTATACTTTTTGTTTTATTGATTTACTACTGTATTTCTCATTTACAAAAATCAAGAGAGAGATGTAAGATGAGAGAAATATAAAAGAGAAACAGGAGATAATTACTTAAGACAGAGACAGATCACATTCAATGAAGAATTTATGAATACATAAAGTATTTATGAACATTTGAAATTCAGACTTTCATGTATAACACAGAAAGCTTGATGTACAGTTTTTCTAGTTCATCGAGTTTCTTCATTTCAGCTTCCTCCCTAATGTATCTGACCACAACGCTGAGTGTCCTCCCATTATTGATGTCAGCTCAGTCACTCTGCAGCTTTAGCCGTACAGTCGCTGCTACTGGATTAGCTGCCTGAGCGCCCTAAGCTTCTGGACGTGTCTGGTTTGTGTTGGGCAGCTGCTGCTCTCGTCTGTGGGTATCGATTAGTTTTACTTAAACTGCTTTCCCACCAGTTTCTACGCTCTGCTTCCTTTGTAGCATTTTCACATGATTTACAACTAAAAATAATCCCCATTATTCTCTCACCTGTGTTTCAGAGAACCTTTATTTTAGGGTGACCATATTCTAAAACCCAAAACATTGACCCCCTGCCCCAACTCTTGGAAACTATGCAAAAATAAGCAAGATCTTCAAAGACATTTAAAAGAATACATTTATTAAAATAGGACTGAACTTTGTCTACATCATAAACATATATAATGTTATAAATAAAAATAAAAAGAGAAAAGTCATTCATGCCTTCTTAGTGGATATTTTTATATATGAATATCTGAACATTTTTATTTTCCTATCTGAGGTGTCATTCACATTGGATTTAAGTTGCCATGCCGGCAGTTCTTTGTGGCTTTGACACCCAAGGGACCACATGTTATGCCACCAGCTTCCTGGTGTAAAAATATCTGGGACTCCCCACCAAACTTTCAGAGCTGATGAAGCTCCTTGGATGAGAGGCAAAACTACGAAACTATCTATATTTACACGAGGTTGGTCCAGTTGACGCGCTTACTTTTGACTTATCATGACCTGGATGAATGAGAATGTCCACAGTTTTAATGGTAATTTGCAATGCAATTTGGTTAGTTAAATCTAGGTGGCAACTTTTTTGTTTTGGCAAGGCAGTGTATGAACATGTAGAGATCTAGAAATTGGCATGTTTCATTGAAATTGTTACTTTAGATCCATGTTAACAATATGGGAAAGCAGTATACCCCCCTTTAATGCCCTCATACAACAACAACAAAACTGTGGCCTTTGTAATCTCTGCAAGCAGGAAAAAAGATTAATGTAGAACACATACAGAATACAAAGACAAAATCCACATTCACTGCTGTGTTTCCAATACTTGTGCTTGTTGGTATTTACCAAAGGGAGTAGAATTATCAGAGTCGTTATTGTTCTCTGTGAAGCAGAACGTGAACATGGCCATTTCCAGTGAATGATCTTTAACATTTATTTATGTCTTGTTCTGTAACATTTCCTGCCTCTGAAGCAGCTGTGCAGCCATGTGTGTGTGGGTGTGAGTGTGTGTGATGTAGTAAAAGAATACAGTGCATCACAGTCTCCAGCAGTTTGTCCAAAGAGTGTGTGAGAACGGTGACTAAGTCTGGCTCGCTGTGTGTTTGTGTTTCTGATGATGAGGCTCAGTGGACCCTGAGCGCGGACATTCAGATTGTAGATTGAAAAAGAGGCCGAGGGAGACCCCGAGCAGAAAGTCAGCATTTGTGGGCCGTCTGCGCTGATGTCTAAATATGAGTGATGAGACACCTCTCAAATCTTGCCCCTACCTTGGATTGTGTCCTCAATCATTGATCGCCCCTCCCTCACCCTCTATTTGGTCCAAAATGAAAAATCAAGCCCGTCCGTAGTTCAGAGGCGCCACGGATGATTGATTGTTGAAAACACTCGTCGTAATGGTCTGGGGGATTTTCGACAGCATATGGTCCATCAAATTTGGCAAACTTGTGCACCATTGAAGCAAAGTCATCCATGCTTTCAATTTTAATCACTTCTCTGTTGTTCCCCTCTCTATCTCTCCCTCTTTCAGTGGCTGCCAGCCTTGTTTTGTCTCCGTCCCCGTCCCCTCTGATATGACTGAGTGCTTATCTTTTTCTAACAATAACACTGGAGCAGTATTGATGTCAATCTTTTGTGCTTCTGTTCTCTACCGCATTTTTCCTGTCTCTCTAAAGCCTCATTGGACTTGTTGAACAGAGGAATTAAATTCAGACAACTCCAGAGTAGCATACGGCACTTTCTAGTTTAGGATCTACTTTCATGTTTGGTCTAGCTGCTGGTAATGCCAAATAAAATCCTGACAGGGTAAGACAAGATCAAGGTTTGACCATATCCACTGATAAAAAAGTTCTGGTGGATCTACTTAAGAAAATAAAGGCAACTTTTTTGCATAAATTATTTATGACGCTGAAGCAAGATTACTTTTTGTCTGAACCACTCTTTTTTTTCTGTAACATGAAAAAGTAAAATCCAAGTAATGTAGTATAAGCAGCAGGTCCACATTGCCATGAACAGACAGCTTGTGCCACCTGTGTGACTCATTCATGTACAGTAAGCTCTCATGTCCACTGTGTGCCCTCCTCACTCATGGTAAAAAGGTATGGAAAGGAATTAAGTTTAGTTTCCATTTCCAGAAATACTAAGTGAAACAGTAAAGATAACAAGATCATCTCTTGTCGTGTGGATGAACTCAAAAAGATTGCCTCACATTACTTAGATTATTCATGGTCTGAAAAAAATCACACTGTCTTGTATTTTGAACAAATATTTTGACTTCAATAATATATAAATTCATATGAAGGCACTAACTTGAATTTTTATTGTTGATTTCAGGGATTCAATTAAGTTAAATGTACTTCTCCCCAGATTTATTTTTTCTCTGTGAACACCTCCAATGCACCTTTACCCTCATATTCTTGGTGTGTTTGTCTTCATGTTTTAGCACTCAGCCCCAAACTGCTTGAATCCTGCCTCCAGGAAGAATTTTATGTTCCTCACAGTCAATGTTATTGAAGTCCGTATAAATGACAGCTGAAATACACCAGATGTGCCCTGAGTCTGGCTCCATTCCGTCATGGCAACAGATAGTCTAGTCAGTGTGTCAACTCATTCTGGATCCACTGCACTGCAGGCCGGCTGTGCCAGATCACAGCATATACACAACCATGCTATTTATACTGGACCTGTGATACATCAATACTTCATCACTTACATCACTGTAGGAAAGATCAAGGGGGACAGGAAGTTATGCACAGAAACTACTTAAACACACCCAGTGACTTTCAAATGAAACCAACTGTGTCAAAACCATACTGGTTTTGGTTTGATCTACAGCACCAGACTGACATAATGAGTGGAGCCAGACCAGGACTTAACGGTGCACGGTTTTTACAGCCGAACACACACAGCCCACATTGACAAGAGGCTCATCAATGGAGTGAGAAGTGTGGGAACGCCTTGTTCTTGAAGTGACTCCTGCTGTCTGTCAGTCACACAGCCTGTGTGAATTGATGAACCCAGTTTGGTGTTTTTGGGTCATAAGTGTGCATTAAGTCCATGTGTTTTCATCCTTAGTGGTCAATCTGAGTTCCAGACTCTGGACATATGGAAAGAATGTATTGTTCTCATGTTTTGTTTTCCTGGCTAAAGTGATTTTCAGTTGGTAGAAGTAGTTGGAGTTAATGGGCCCTGTTGAGGAATTTTCTGGAAGCTTGACCACTTGACGAAGAAAACTCAGGAGACTCAGTTGACTTAAGTTGAAAAGGTTTATGTAGCTCGATCGAGGAGAAGAGACAGACAGTACACTTGGATGCGCAGTGTAGTACAGAGTCAGTTCTGCCAGACCTCTCTGTGTATTCAGTATTTATCATTTCTGAAGGTTGTTATTTCTATTTAGGAGACCAATGAGTTCAGCTTAGGATGTCCCTCTCATCCTGATACAAGAGAAACAGTCCTCACTTTGGAAGAATACAGGAATGTGTGTATCTGAGGCCAAATACAGGGCTGTGACTAAGTTTGAGACATACAGAGGAAATTAAGGTAATAATTGTGTAGAATAATAAGGAATTAGGAAAATTCCATGACAGGCCCCTACCCCTGGCCCCCGGGGGCCCCTATCCCGCAGTGTTGGGGGTCTGCCTCCTACCTGCCCCTGGCTCCTCCTTGGTTGGCACGTAGCTGTCTCGGGGGTGGTCTGTCTTGGCTCTACGTTCTATTGTGGTTTCTAGTTGCCCGGCGCTGGGGGCCCTCTAGGTGTGCATCCAGTCCCCGGAGGCAGCGGGGCTACATCTTCATTTTCACTCCTGGACATGATTACTGAACACAAAACACAACTCAAACAGGTGACATCAGCGAAAACTAAACTGAAGTTTGGGAAATGATGACTGAGTTGTTTAAAGGAGCTTGAGACAAGTTTGAGAGAGAAGCTTTGAAAGTCCTCTGAACCATCAAAACTCTATGATGATGGATAGTCATGGACAAAAGTATTGGCACCCCTGGGATTTTTCTTGAAAATACACCTTTTCTCCCAGAAATTGTTGCAATTATTTCCTTGATGTGCATTGGAAAAACACAAAAAAACAGTAGAAAAAAAGCTTAAATCAACACAATTTTACACAAAACAAAAAAAGGGCTGGGCAAAATTATTGGCACCGTTTTAGAATTGTGAGTACATCATTTAATCTCAAGCAGGTGATGCTTGTTTAAACTCAGCTGTGGTGAGTAACAGGTGCTGGTAATATAGAAATCACACCTGATGTTAGTTCAAATGTATAAAAGTTGACTTAACCTTTGTGTTGTGAGCCTTTGTGTATCACACTAAGCATGGAGAAGAGAAAAAAGAGTTGAGGAAACACAAACACAAACACAGCACCTGTCCAGGTAAGTACCAGCTTCGAGTAACTAATACAACCAGCACCACCATTTTTAGAACAGTCTCAAGGATCTGTGGTGGTTTTTTTTTTCTTCCTTATTTTATTTTATTTTTTGAATAACATTTGAACAGTTTGCTTTTGGACTGACCACCACTGTGACGCATCAAGTCCTCAAATGTTCAGCCTCTGAATTGAAACCCAGTCATAAAAGAAGTAGCAGATTATTCAGGGTGACAGTCACAGTCGCATCATCATTTCCTGAGGGATGAAATTGGGTTCTTTGAGGCCGTGTTCTCAGCTGGTGATTGTGCAGAGACATTTTCAATGTGCACCTCAGGACAAGAGAGGTGTCAAAAAGTCTTTGCTTTGCTTCTTTTTGAAAGACATTGATTTCCTCACACAACAGCAAGTGACAGGTGACAGGTGTGCATCTTAACCTCAGCTGACATCTGACGTTTGAGGACAAATTTTAGAAAAAAAAGAAATTGGTTGTTATGGTCATTGAAGAAGTCCTGAGGCTGGATCATTTGAAAACCACAGCTCTACGGCCATATCTGTAGTTTCTCCTCTTTTTCTTTCAAAGAGGAGAATAAAAGCTGTCCCTGTGTGTACAGACAGTGATTCTCTCCAGAGCACAGAGAGGAGAAACTGAATGTCCTCAGAGATGAAAGAGAACGAGTCAAGAGGTTCCTCAATTAATCAAACTTCTTTTGATTGGAGCCACAGAAGTAGTTTTCAATCAAGTTACGCTTGATGAAATCAAAACATTTTGGGAACAGGAATCTAAAACAAGAAAAACAAAGAATAAAAACCAAGTTAGAGATGAGGACAGTGAGCAGAGCAAACAAGGTCAAATCAGGTCAAAACTCTGACTGAATAAATCTGAACTACCTCACACAGAACTTCAACTTTTTTCCTTTGTGATGTCACTTCTAATATAGCATTCGATTTATTTTGGAGGATGCCTGTTCTCTGAGACATTTAAAATAAATCAGATTAAAATAAGAAAAGTAATTGTATGTATCAGGATCAACTTCATCATCTGACCATTAAAACAGGGAGTGTATTGTAAGTGGATGGTAAATGAAGTGGAACAGGAGATAAAGTGATGAGCCAATCCATGGTCTTTTTTTTTTAAGGCTCTGCTGACATTTACAAAGACAGTGGCTGGTTATGTTGTCTATGTAAATGTTAAGTTGTCATAAAAAAGACATCCCAAAAACAATGTCAGCTTTTACATTAAAGGTGACATAATTGACTTAATGACACTCAATGACAACATTCATACACACGCATGAAGCCTCCTTCAACTTAATGACAGATGTCACTTCATGTTTATGACAGTTTCATGTCAGTCTTATGCATACACCTTCTATTAAAGCGTTGCCACAAAAAAATCAATAAATAAAAAATAAGATACAATAGGAAAAGAGATTCAAAAATGGAATGAAAAAGTCAGAGAAGTTGGGTAAGAGTTTTGCAATTCCATTTGAGTGCACTGTAGAGTTATTCAGGCAGCTTTTTACCAAGTTATATAAACCTGTCTTATTGCTATGATAAACTGAAATCCCCTTCATATGCACCTTTTAAATATTCAACAGGAAATTTGACTGTTTTCAAATGTGGGTCTGTTTTAATATGCTAAGAGGTAAGATTGCCTGATGGAGACGAAAAGCTTTTGAGAGGTCAGACTTAATCCTGATTCAAACCCTGTCTGGTATGAGTTAGCACACAAAACAATGTGACTGTTATTATTTGATCAGACTTGTTACAGCACATGTGCAGACACACAAACAGCTGATAGACATGACTGACAGATGATACAGAGCTGATCAGACTCAAAGATGTTATTTAATGTGACGCTCCTGAGGAAAGGAGGACTAATTTCCCTCTAAACAAATCTCCTCTTTTTTCTCTATTTTTCCCTCTCTAAATGCAGATGATGAAACTTTAAAGCTTCAAGATCCAGGACCACCATCTGCCAGACTATGAATCAAAAAGAACTTTGGACACCCTGACCTTTTTCAGCCTCTTGGAAACATGGCCATCTGTGTATCTAAGCCAGGGATGTCAAAACTAAGGCTTGAGGGCCAATTGTGGCCCGCCAACAAGTTTCATGCGGCCCCATCTTACTATGTATTAATTTTGTCGCCCGAATGAATCATGTTCTAATTGTATACATTTACAGTTTCTGTAAGGTACTTGAAAAAAAACCTTAATATATCTGGTAACATCTCACAAAGATTTGGACTGTGCGTAGGCTACTTTAGAAAGCTAAAGCTCAATGTAATCTGCAAAAACTCAACAACTCTTACAGCTGACATGTTTAATTGCATTTGATATGATGGAAAAATGTGCTTTGTAAGTTGTTGAAAAAAAAATCATGAGAGGACACAAGACTGAATTAAAGTAAGAGAAGACAGAAGTTGATGCATAAAATGATTATAAAAACAGAATGCAGGATCAGAGATATTTGGGGTTAATTTTCTATATTCCTAATATTTCTAATTTGTAGTTACTTAATATCTGTTCTTTTATATATATTTGATATTCAATGTTTATTCATATGTGTTTTTTGTACAAAGAGAGCACAATTAAACCAAAGTCAAATTCCTTGTGTGCTTCTTGAAGATACTTGGCAATAAAAGCAATTCTGATTCTGATTCTGATGTTTTTATAATTGTCTCATAAACAAACATGATAAGTCCAGATCCTGATCCTGCTATGAAAAATTATGACATATTTTTCTCAGGTTTGGTTTTATCTCATAAGTCTGCATATGATATAATAGCACAATAATGTTTGACTAAACTTAGAGACTGTTTTTTTGCTGAAATCATTTCAAGAAATAGTTCTCAAATACAGCATTTATTTGTTATTTTGCTTTTAATAGAAGTCAGTAAGAGCGGTCCTTGGTGATTTTTACAGTATCCAATACGGCCCTTCTTGAAAAATGTTTGGACACCCCTGATCTAAGCTCTCATAACCAAAATCTTTGTCATATTGTCATCATCTGTTAGTCAAAAATCATCTATAACTCTGTTTGTTGAAACTCTGATACACGTCTTGTTCTCAAACATTTGCACTGGTTCTCTTTCCAGCTCTAGAACCATATGACAGGTCTTCATCAGAACAACAATAGCTGATCCTTGTGTTGATCAAAGGAGGGCGTCAGCTGCTATAAACCCTCCAGACGGTTTGTGATCCAGTCTCACAGTAAGAGAGCAGCTGCGTGGTTAACCTCAGTTTAAGAGTCAGATGTTAAACAGTCTGTAATCTTGGCACAGGGACATGGGTGAAGGAAGAAAACACAGAAGGCTCCTGGTAAGTGAACGAAACACTAAAAAGCCAGACACCACACAGATACAGCCTGTAGCCTGCTCCACACCACTGTCTGTGGGAATATTCAGCCTTGGATGGATTAAAGTGCTTCTGTTAGCCAAGGATAATTCCTCTTCTGATGCAGACGACTGATCTGTTTCCATCTCCAAATCTCTGCTGTGTGTCGTCTGTTCAGCTGCAATTAAGTCGACCTTATGCGATCAAGAGTCAAGGCAGAGTCAAGCTGTAACTCGCCTTTGATATTTGGCATCATCAGACAGTAAAAACCTCCTGGTGTGTTTTCTTTTAAAGAGGGGGTATTCTCATTTTCTCATGTTCTAAATGGGGATATAAAGTAACAATGCTGGATGACTAAACATATGCAGATTTCCTCTATAAGTGTTGTGGAAATCCTTGAATCCATGCCAAAAGTCATCAAAACTAAAAATTCTAAAAATGACCCATGCTCTTTATGATGGGGTCGTCACATGACAATGACGGGTCATGACAAATTAGATAGGCGGACCTCAAACACCAAGGTTTGCACACTGCTCTGCCCTTGATAAGCCTCCAGAAGGCTGGCCAATCAGAAGGAAGGGGGTTTGTAGAGCTGGGAGTCTTAAAGAGACAGCAGCTAAAACAATGTGTTTCAGACAGAGGCTGAAATAAGAGGTTTATAAAGCACCAGTGAAAGAAAAAAACAACAACTTTTTTGAGCTTTTAATAGTATTAAGATGCCATGGGGCCACTAAAGTGACAGATTAATGTAAAAATAAATAAATAAAAAATAAAATGATACCCCTCTTTAAGATGTGAGGTAAGGATGTTACACTTTGAACTAAAAACTCTGGTAGTGTTTTTTGACACTCTACCAAATGCAGACCAGCAGGACAGTCTCAATTGGTGTTTTTCCATCACAACAACTCAATGATGCAAAGTAGAAGAGGCAGAATAATCTACGCTGGTGAAGACACGGACAACTGATCTGGATTGCGTCCGTTGGGGAACTGGGGGGGGCACAACAAATCTCACGGATCAATTCTGAGCCGAGCATCGATTTTGGCAAAGTGACCACCATCAGAGTTGGATTTACTGCTCATTTGAGACCATCACTGCACAAACAACTGCAGGACAAAAACAACTCTGAGATTCACAAAAAACTTTTAAACCAGCCTGTTGTTTTGGAACCACTGGGTGTAGAGGAGGGACTAGGAATGAAGATGGATTAGTATGTTTTAATCACAAATTTTGTGTGTGTGTGCGTATGTGTGTGCATATTACTAATCGACTGACTCAGAAGGACTCTGAACCCAAGATTAAAACTGTCAATGGAGAATGTACAAAACATTTAACTCTCAGTTCACACCAGCTCTGACTCACATCACTACATTCTTTGGTTTTGCTGCTGTTTTAGATTTAGTTATAATTCCATCACAGTTTAGTCCCTCTGATCTTTAGTTTTAGTCCATTTCAAGTCATATACATGAAATCATTAACCCCCATGAGCACAGCACTTTGCAGAATTTAGCAAGTTACAGAAGAAAGGAGGAACTTTCATTTAATCGGCAAAAACCTCCGACAGAACCAGACTCATGTTAGACAGACAACTGTGAGAAAGAGGGAGACCGAGAGACAGAGACTGAGCCTGTAGTTGGGTGTTGTAGTGATGATTATGATGAGTTATAAATGCCATGGAGTCACATAGTCCCACATTATGTTATGGTTAGTAAACCAGAAGCTGAGTAGAACCCAAAAGCAGAACCAGAGGCAGAAGATCAGTTAAAGGGGATTTATTGGAGGTAGGTGGTTAAGTGAGAGCAGGTGAATCCTTTCACAGGGAGAGAGAGTGGCAGCGTGGCAGAGATTGGGCGGGGAGTGCAGGAGGCTTGTGGAGGCACTGGAACAAAGGAGAACACAGCAAGGGTTAGTCAAGAAATCGTTCAACAAGTACAAGAATGTCTAGAGAGCCCAAACACGAGCAGTGTTAGCCATATACCACTGAGGGTCTGGAATACTCTGGCATTGGTGGAGACTTGGAGCAGTGGTTCAGTGCAGGAGTGATCAGAGCTGATGAGAGGCAGGTGTGCACCAGTGCAGGAGAGGGAGTGCAGGAGAGCCAGAGTGCAGGACCCGCCCATATCTCTGTGGGGAGAGAGACAGACTCCAAAGGGAGACAGTAAAAAAACAAAACACTACACATTAGCTGTCAGTCCACAGCAACAATCCAGATGAACTCACAGGACAAGCTCAGAGACTTCCAGCGAAATCCATTGTGAACATCTAATGGTGCATTAAGATAAAAAGTTAGACTGACAGATCGAGGAGACAGGGAAGAATGGGCCTAGTTTCCCCCTGACAGTCTAAACCTATAGTAGGATAGTTTAGCTTAGCAGACCTGATCCAGCTCTGAATATAAGCTTTAAAGAAGGAAAGTTTTAAGTCTGCTCCTGAAAATAAAGAGGGTGTCTGCCCTGCAAACCGCAAAGAGTAAATGATTCCTAAGAGGAGGAGCCTGACAGCTTAAGGCTCCACCTCCCATACTACTTTTAGAGCCCCCATGCATTATACGCAGGCTGCATGCTGAGAACTCGGTGATCTAGACTGGTAAAATGGCATAATGAGTTCTTTAAAATAAGCTACAAGTTCAATTCAAAATGTAAAACTCATTTGTTATATACAGTACAGGCCAAAAGTTTGGACACACCTTCTCATTCAATTTCGGTTTATTTATTTTCATGACTATTAACCAGACTGACTGACCTTCATTTCTTAAAGTAATGATGGCCACTTGTTTTCCTGTAGTTAGCTGATTGGTTCTAGCCATAATATGAATTTTAACAGTTGTCCAATAGGGCTGTTGGCTGTGTATTAACCTGACTTCTGCACAACACAACTGATGGTCCCAATCCCATTGATAAAGGCAGAAATTCCACTAATTAACCCTGATAAGGCACAGCTGTGAAGAGAAAACCATTTCAGGTGACGACCTGTTGAAGAATGCCAAAAGTGTAAAAAGCAGTAATCAGAGCAAAGTGTGGTTATTTTGAAGAAACTAGAATATAAAACATGTTTTCAGTGATTTCACCTTTTTTTGTTAAGTACAGAACTCCACGTGAGTCCATTCATAGTTTTGATGCCTTCAGTGAGAATCTACAATGTAAATAGTTATGGAAATAAAGAAAATGCATTGAATGAGAAAGTGTGTCCAAACTTTTGGCCTGTACTGTAGATTTTGTGCAAACTGTGAAATATTTCAAACATTTACGCCTATTATGTGATGATTCATGTTGCTGTGGAGCTCTTTTACCCCTCCCACAGGGCTTGGGCGCCCCTCCTACTGGCTCGTTGGTGCACCCGTGGCTCCTGCTCCTGTTCCTTATCACCTGCAGCTCATCAGCTCATCAGCTCTCCCTTAAAGGATGTGTGGAAACAGGAGTTAGGCGACAGATTATTCCCACTGCCACAGTGGTACTTCGGCTCCCGTCTTCAGATTGAGTATTTGTAGACTTCAGAAATTATTTGTGCATTTTCTTGTGTCTAATCACCTGTGTCTCTCTCTTTTTCCAGTGCCTCCTCGTGCTCCTGCCCTCTGCCCTAGCCTTTCTACCCTGCCTCGTGCTCTCAAGTCTCCCAGCCTCTGTTAACTCTGGACTCCCTCACCACCCCAGCTCTGGCTCTCTTCCATCAAACATTCTGCAATAAAACTCCTTAAAACTGCCTCCACTGCCTCTGCCTGCTTTTGGGTCCTCCTCCATTTCTCTGGTTGCTGAGAACCTTAACATATTAATTGTGATGAATGTGGCTCACAGTTGAAATCCAGTATGTAAAAAAATAATAGAATATGTCTTTAGACTAATAAAAAGTGTTTTTAATACAGAAGTATTGGCCTTCTATGTTGATTAATTTCTTTGGACTCCTCATGAATTTGGGCATTGATGTGGTGTGTTAAGGAGATCACTCTAGTCCTGCTGAGGTGTTATGAAGCTCAGGTTTCTCTTATAAAGGCCTTAAGCTCGCTCACTGTGTCTGGTGTCGCTCATCTTCCTCTTGATATTACCTTGTAAATTCTAAATTCAGGGGTTCAGGTCCAAGCACAGTCACATCATGGTTAGTTTTGGTTGTTTTGGTGCAAATGGGCAGGAGCCATCTCTCTCTAATATAGTTTGAGAACAGCTGTGCTTTCAATTAACCATAAATTAATATAACTCAGACTTCTATAAGAACTTTCTAAAGAATAAGTTGAAGTAAAATTGAAATTTGTTGGTGAATACGACTGTTTACAAGTTTAAATGTTAGCCTGTTTGAGTCCATGTACATAGATACATGAGTCCAAATGTACATCAAATGAAACTAATTCTTCATTAATTTACATGAAGGAGTAACAAGGAGCTTTTTCCTTACATCCCTCCCAAAATCTAAGAAAACACAAAGTCATACAAACACACAGCCAAAGCACACAGATCACAGCCAGAGGTCCGACCCATGAAAAATTAAGTCAGTTATATTTTATTATGAAGCATTTGTCCAATTTAATCATCAATGCCACTCTTTTGATTTGGACCTTTTGAGTAAAAGTTTCATTTCAGAAAATTCTAAGCCGTCAAAGTGCCAAAGTCTGCAAAGTGTAATTAAAAAGGTGAATAACAGTTTCCATCATTAACACAAATTGAGATTTGACTGTGACAGAGACATAATTATAACACCATGAGCTGTTTCACTGAGCTTCAACATGCTGTGTAAAGATCATGCATGTTACACAATGTCTCAGACAGACATGGGACTGATAGGCCCACATCTTATATATCTTTAGCCCATCAAATCTCCATTATAAGCGGCCATTAGTGGGTGAAAAGGGGGGAAATAATTGGCTCCCGTCATATCGCTCATTAGCTCATCAACTATCCATTTGAAGGTGCCGTTAGTACAATCTCTCTAAGCTGAAGGTGAAGCAGCAGAGAGGAAAGCAATCAGCATTGTAACAGAGGGAGCAGTCATTAAAGGGGAGACAAGCTGCTTTTATAGCTCTGACTTCTACAGGTACCTGGAGTTCATATCCCTGTCTCACCAGGAACCTGAGCCTGTCTGTTCAGGTTAAAAACATCAGGTTGTTTGCTATTCAAGTTCACATATGACAGAGAAAATAAAGTGGGGCAAGTTGAGGAGTTTGCCCTGATTATTCATTTCTGTATAGCATTTCATTTCATTTCTTTTTTTTCTCGGATATGCATATCGTACAATCAAACGGTCAAAATTGAATGAGCTGAAACAATGCCAAAATGCTCAGCTCGGGGTCGTCAGCACGAATCACTGAGCTCCTGTTCAGTCACTGAGCTGTGCCTCTTTCTCTCGCAGTAGGTCAGTCAGTAACTCACTTAACGTACTAAAGTACAGTACGAATCACGGAACTCCAGTACTGAACATACTAGATGTGCTTATCTTCAGTACCTTCAGTATGAATCACTCCAGTTCAGAGACTGAGCTGTGTCTCCCTCTCCCAGTCAGTTGGTAACTCGTTCAGTAACTCGTTCACTTTACGTACTGAAGTTCAGAACGAATCACTGAGCTCCATTTCAGTCACTGAACCGTGTCAGTCAGCGATTTGTTCACTGGGTGACTCTAATGGTCAAGAGAGACAGAGACAGGAGAGGGGAGTGCAACTGCAGTTCATATATGAACAAATCTTTTGAAGTAAGTGATTCGGTTCAGTTCATTCACCCACATGATTTGTTCATTTTGAAGGAATCGTTCACGAACGACACATCACTACTATAGCTCAAAATTTTGGACAAAAACCCGCCCAAAAATAATTCTCAGATTGAGGGTACAGATATCCGCCATCTCCTGGTGTAAAGTACTAACTACATGAGGAACCATTTTTGCAGCTTTGGCTTCTTAAATTCAACAATATCGTTTGTCCCAATTTTGTGACTGTGAGACTTGAAGGGTTAACTCATCTCAAATATGTTGTTTGTTGACAATCATCTTGTGACCCCAGAAATGACCTTGTGACCTTCATTGGGGTTTGAACTTCTAGTTTCTTTGCTTTTGCGTCAACAACAGGCCTCTGATTTTCAAAACTGACTTCACTTTTCTAGATTTCATTACTGCACAAGTGAATCCCTGGAACGCTGAGTGGTGCACTCTCATGTTAACTTAAAGTAAAGCTGTTTTCAGTCTGTCTGACACTGACTGAGAACATACTCTTCCTCAGCCCTCTTTACTTTCCCTCGGCACCGCAAAAATCAATCCACATCAATAAGTAAACTTAAGAAATGGTAACCAAGCGTGGTGTAAAAGTAGAAAACCCTGTTAGCCTCTGCCCTCAGCCTGCCAGAGCTTCTCCCCCAAAACCCCCTCAAAGCATCAGGAGGTCCCGGCTGATATCAGCGCTGCCTCTCAGACACTCTGAATGTCAGCCCAGACGCAAACACTGAAAGCCCTCGCTGCTAAATGAGCATCTACACTGCATTGGAGATGACGAAGCCATTGAACATTTATGCTTTAAAAGCTTCAGGGGGGCAAGAAGGGCTCATCACCAAAACACCAGGAGAGGCCTCAGAGTGAAACTAAAAACCAGGCTCATGTTTCAGGAGGTTTAAACTGTTAGTGGATACCAAAACAGCTTTTACTGCACTCAAAAATAAAGTTAAACTAACTGTCAGCCTAAGTGGATAATAGTGCATTTCACTCTGTTCAGCAGCATCTATGCATCACCAACAAACTTTACCCTTTATCCACAGGCAGGTGGAGTTCATTCCTACATTTTCACACCTGCTGGTTTTTACTAAAGAACGATATCTGTTGAGTTGACATTGAATGAAATGATTATGTGTTCCATATTAGAATGAGTTTTGGTAAATTAAGCAGAAAGCATGTGCTTGTCAATTAGAAAGAGCTCATTTTCAGCAAGCAGGTGATTTAAAAATAAGAAATTTAATAAGGTGGAAAAAAATAATAATTCAATGTCAACAGTTAACCAGTAATTTGCTTAGTCAAACCAGTAGCATGTCAATATCAGTTTTACATGAACAAACATTTTCAACCTCCTCCTCCTGAAACATTCATTCATGCATTCACAACCACATCCTGGACTTTTGCAAAAATATTCTCGATGGTTTCAGCACTTCCGCTGGCTCCCTTCAGCGGCGAATCACCTTCAAAGCCCTCAATGACCTCGCACCCCTCCTCCATACCTTACAGATCTCTTCCAGCGTCACTTCCCCACACGCCACCTCAGATCTCCTGATGTCAGCCTGACCTCCACCATCAGGACAGAGCACCACACTGTCAGAGCGACAGAGGTGTCCCAACCCTCTGGAGCTCCCTCACTCCAACTACACATGATTCAGACTGGCTTCTCTCAGCAAAAACAACAACAAAAAAAAAAACCTCAAACCCACCTTATCAAGTCAGCTCATGTTAAAATATATAGCTTATGTGCATGTGAGCTGATGTGTTAGTGAATATATTTCAGAGGGTTTAAAGTTCCTGAGAGGCTACAGAATGAGGAATGAATTGATATCCTCAGTAAGGGGGAAGAGAAAACTATAAGTCAGACAAAATGAGGAAGTTCATACAGAGCGTTAATGTGCTGAGATTAGACAGTGTAGGTGAAACTGGGGTTTAACGTTCAGATGTAGAGAAAAGTTCAACCATTACTGTGGTGATCTGTAAGTGATGACTTGGTGGCAGACAATATTATTTGTGTGAATGTGCGTGTGCATGTATTAATGACTCCTTATTAGGTAAACATCCACCTCTGCTCCACCATGAGAACGAGCGACAAAAAAGTGATGTTTGGACCCAGTCTGCACCAGAAGACAACACCTTACTAGAAAACTGAATGTCTAAGTAGGAGGATCTTGAACTACAAAAGGGTTTAAGGGACCATTAGACGAGGTTCATTTCTTCGTGAACTAACCCCAGCACTTGTCTCATTGTCAGGGCTACGTAATTTGAACCCAGAGTCTGTGTTAAACATTCTTGACTCATTGTAATAAATAAATCTTTAACTGAGAACTCGGACGTCTCTTCGTTGTTCCTTCCTCCCATTAACGACCACGCGGGAAAATGGTGCAAGGTAATTAGGAAGCTAGGAGTCCATATAACTAATTATTTACTCGTACTATCTTTGGGAACAGGACATTGTTAGTACCTCTCAAATGGGAAACCACCATTTTTCCAACACTCACAAGATCTGACTCTAACCTTCATAAACTCTCATTTCTGTTTGTTTATTTTTTTTGCCATATCATGTATCAGTTTTTGTTTCATGTCTTTTGTAAAACGTCTTTGACTACCTATAAAAGTGCTATTTAAAACCAATTCATTAATATTCTTAAGAATTAAATTATTAATTATTTTAATACACTGCCTGACCAAGAAAAGTCACCACTTGGATTTCACTAAGCAAACAGGTATAAGCCTCCTATTGGATAATTACTGATTATCTTTCTGCTGGAAACAAGTTATTTAACTTCAGCTGATGGAATGAGTAACTTCTCATTTCTTTATCAACCAAAAGAAAGGAAAAGACACATAAAGACACAAGGGAAAGACACATCCTGTGGTCATGGAAGGGATGTTAGTCTGCTTAAGAAGGGTCAAATCATTGGCATCAAGCAGAGAAAACATCTAAGGAGATTGATGCAGAAACTGCTACAATTAGGTTAAGAACTGGCCAACACATTGTTAATAACTGGAAGGATGGTGGGGAACCATTGTCTTTAAGGAAGAAATGTAGTAAAATAAAACCTGATTGATCGTGATTGACGCTCACTTAAAAGTTTGGCCAAATTAAATCAGAGGAAAAACAGCAGATCTGTTTAACAAAGAGATATCTCACAATTGACAATAAAAATATGTTTCACTATGAAAAAATCAATATTTTTGACCCAAATATTAAGTTAGTCGTTACTAGCTTTGTTCAGGTCTTTTTACTCCAATAACAGATCATTTCAATCCCAGCTGGAGCTATAGTTTATGCATCTGTTAACTCTTCTCAAACTCAGCCTACAGCTGTTTTCCAACCATCAGATTTGACATCAGACATCAGACTCATCACTGTCAGTCTGTGACATTTTGTTTTCTGTTCATCTGTCAGTCAACACTGCTGTTTTCTGAGAAGTTTTGTCTTCATTCGACATCTTCAGTTTGGTAGCTCCCTCTTGCCATAGCCTAGATCAAAGTCTTTGACCTCCTGGGTATTGAAACACTTTGACAGTGATTAACTGGAAACAGGATGGTTGTAGTGAGAGCTCAGCTGCTTGATTATCACCTCACAAACTCCAGTAAAGGTTCAGTCTGGGATAATATTTTGATAAGCTGAGTAAATTCTGCACCTTGAGTTTGCTCTCAGGCCAGAGAGGGCCAGAAATCTGACAAGATGTAAACAAATGAGTCCAGGGATGAAATCTTTTCATCTGGTCTCCTGAACAGCTCTGTTCAAACTCAAAAAGTCAAGATAACCTTTAATTCCTTGTCAGCTTGACTTTTAAGGATTTGAATTGTTGTGATGACTTATTACGTTTTATCTCTGTGACCTCAACTAACTTAAAGGCTCTGTGAGGACGATCAGGAAAAGCTTGTTTTTCCAGGTTAAAGACTCTGTTTTGCAACTTGGCTCTAGATTTTATTGATAGACTCAGGTTTGAACAGATCACTGGAGAATAACTGCTGCATGTGGGCTGGAATGAACATTTTCACTAACATTTTAACCCAGGTTTTAGCCCGTGCTCAATCACTCCTCTCTCTATCTTTCTTCTTCTCTGACCTGTTTTTGTCAGACAGTCCAGCTGGTTTCCACCATTACTACAAAATTAACTAAAGAAATCTTTTTCATCAGAGAAAAACACGTACAGTTCTGCGTCACGGGGAAAGCAAAATAATTGTCAAAGGATCTGTGAGAAAAGGTAATCCAACTGTATAAAACAGGAAAAGGATTTAAAAAGATATCCAAGGATTTGATGATGCCCAGAAGCACTGTTAAAACTCTAATTAAGAAGTGGAGAGAGAAGGATTCTGCTGAAACCAAACCATGATCAGGCAGACTAACAAAAATTTCAGCTCCAACTGCAAACAAAATAGTTTGAGATGCAAAGAAAACCCCTCAAACAACTTCAGCTGAAATACAGGACTCTGAAAAAAAATGGGGTAGATGTTTCAAGATCCACCATAAGGAGACACATGAGGAAACATGGTCTGCATGGCCGGGTCGCTAGAAGAAAGCCGTTTCTGCACAAATGCCACAAAATATCCAGCTTACAATACACCAAACAGCACAGAGACAAGCCTCAAGACTTCTGAAACAAAGTCATTTGGAATAATGAGACCTAAATTGAACTTTTTGTCCACAACCATAAACGCTACATTTGGAGAGGAGTCAACAAGGCCGATTATGAAAGTTACACCATTCCTATTGTGAAACACGGAGGTGGATCATTGATGTTTTGGGGATGTTTGAGCCAGAAGCTGCACATGAGACGTTCTTGGATGTTCCAACATGACAATAATCCAAAACACAAGGCCAAATCAACCTGCCATTGGCTACAGCAGAAGAAAGTGAAGGTTTTAAAGTGGCCATCTCAGTCTCCTGACCTTGATATCATCGGTCCAGTGGGGGGAGACCTCAAACCTACAGTTCATGCAAGACAGCTCAAGAATTTACAGGACCTGGAGGCTTTTTGTCAAGAAGAATGGGCAGGTATACCATCTGAGAAAATAAAGACCCTCATCCACAACGACCACGAAGAACTTCAAGCTGTTATTGATGTTAAAGGGGGGAAATACAAGGTATTCAAAACTGGGGTGTGTGAACTTCTTAACAGGGTCATTTTTGAAGTTTCTGTTGTCATTATGATTAAAAAAGAGTAAACTATTTTTTTTAAATACATGTCTTCACACAACCACCAACCATGAGTGATAGAAAGGTTTTTGTCTTATCATTAATATTTTATGAGAAAAGGCCAAAAAATCAAAAATTCTGCTGGGGGGTGTTAATTTTTAGTCACAAATGTACCTCCAATCCAATCGTCACATTATACCCATAAGCCAGCACCTTCACTGGCTCCCGATTCAACATCAAATCCACTTCAAGATCCTCCTCATTGCAAACAAATTCCTCAATAACCTCATACCTGTTTCCCTTCCCTCATTTAAACGTCAACTAAAAACCCTCAAGTTACTTCTGCTCCCTCCTTCATCCGTGTGGAACTGTTAAGCGTCATTGAATATTTACAAAAGTGTTATTAAAAGTCCTATTAATATGTGTTATCATTCTATTCAAAGATGAGAGAAGTGGTCTGAGTTTGAGGAAAGTCTCTGTTCTTCCTGAAGGTGTGCTTTACACGCAGGGAGTCGTTTCTCAAAAAGCTGTCAGACAACGAAAATTGTGATTCCAAGAGCCGTCAGGGATTTACTTTTCTATTCAGATGGAAGAGGAAACTCACTGGACTGCAACAATAACTCCTCATAATACAAACACACGCTTCAGTGGATTCATTCATGGTCGGTGTTTGAATGGAACAAAACCTGTGGGAAAGCAGCAGCAACAGCCTCTCATGAGCGCTGGCTTTCATATCTGACTTCCTCTACTCTTTGTTTCCCTCTGCTGCATACACCCAGCTTATGAATGGTGTTAGTGGGAAGATGGTGCTCTCATTTAAGGCTCAGGGTTACAAAAGGAACCGTGGTTGTGTCTTCAGATACCTTGTGTAAGATTTTTCTCTCAGAAAATGTATAGTGAAGCATGCTAAATTCACAATTGTGCAACATTTTTAGGACAACTTGCAGCTGTCCCCAAGAGTGAAAAAAACGAAGTCATAAAACAGCTGATCCACACTCTTGTGAGGGGTTGTGGGTCATACATAGCCTCTGTCCCCACAGGTCATGGAGACCCTCCTTGCACCTGAGCTGACCATGAGCATGCTGTACACTGAGGATGCAATAACCTGCATGGAAGCAAAGCCTAATAAAACCTGCTGAAGTTCAAACTGAAGCAACTTCATGATGACACATTTGGATATTGTCTAATCTAATCCACCACAAACACTTCATTATTGCCTCAAAAGCCAATTATGACCCTTTTCCTCTGACTCGCCTTGGCCCTACTCTACACGCCTCAACTCGGTTTGTGTTGCGTTTCCACACGCCAGTTTTTCGTACCTGCTCTGCTTTGGTTCCAAGTGAGCTGAGCCGATACTAAAAGGTGACGTCGACGGACATCCAGTCACTCATTGGTCAGAGAATGTCATTACTGAAGCTTCTGACTTTGTACAAATCACTTACAAGAGGCAAACAAATAAGTCAGCAACGGGTCTTTAATGACATTTAACCCCGACGGCACAGAACCAGACTGAATGAACACAAAATACAGCCCTAAAATGCTCCTTCATGATTCTTAAATAAGTTTAAAGTCCTTTTCAAACGAAAAAGAAGTTAACAGCAAAGACAGTTCAGTTTAAAGAGTCTTTTTGATTAAATCAAAGTTCGTCGGCACAGGAGCGATCTGTCTGCCACGAGAGTCTTTAAGCACCAATCAGTCCATTAATCCACAGGGAACCAAAAAGGAAAACCAGTTCAAAGAAGAATGATTGATCAACAAAAAATCTCTGGTATACCAGGCCCAGAAATCAAAAATTAAAGTGATCTCACTGGATCCAGGGAAGAGTTGATGTCAGGAAGCAGCTCCTTCGTTTTCCTTCACATGCAGCATAAAGCTGTTGTTTACCTCCGTTGTCATGACGCCCAGTATGAGCCGCTGTATTACTTTAATGAAATCTTTTGAAAACTTTTTCCTTTAAAGACCACGGTGGCACATATGTTAGTACAAAATTATGTTTGTGTGCGTTATAGATGACATGAACGTAGTCAGGCTGGTGGATAAGGTAACCAAACAGAGTAGAGTCAAGTCGAGCCGAGTAGAGTTGGAACTGTATTGTGGAAAGGGGCCATTTCAGTCATGGACGGAAGTATTGGCACCCCTAGAATTTTTCTAGAAAATACACCATTTCTCCCAGAAATTGTTGCAATCACAAATGTTTTTGGTATGAATGTGTTTCTTTCCTTGATGTGCATTGGAGAAACAATCAAAAAAAAAAAGAACGGCAGAAATAAAGCTAAATTGACAATTTTACACAAAATACAAAAATTGGGACGGACAAAATCATTTGCACCGTTTTAGAATTGTGGGTAAATCATATAATTTCAAGCAGGTGATGCTTGTTTAAACTCAGCTGTGGTGAGTAACAGGTGCTGATAACATAGAAATCACACCTGACGCCAGTTAGAATGTATAAAAGTTGACTCAATGTTTGTGTTGTGAGCCTTTGTGTGTCACACCAAAAATGGAAAAGAGATGGAAGAGCTGAGGAGTGTCTGAGGACTTAAGATGCAAAATTGTTGAAAAACGATTGCTCAGATACTGCGATAGTGGTTCTCTGCTCAGGTCACAAAGCCTGAATAGGGAAAGACAAAGTGAATATTTTTCGACACTTGAATTTAATGTATATCCGTGTCTGGTTTCGATTTTCTTCCTTCACTTTGATCATCCTCATACGCTTCACCTGAGTCTTGTATCAAACCTGTATCTTTGGATGAATTGAGTCTGTCTTTGTCAGTTTGTTAAGTCCCACCTGCATCTTGTCTCCTGTCATTATGTTGTGAGTTTGGATCTTTCCTCCCGTGTTTCTAATGAATTTGTTGTGTCACTATTTTGGACGAATGGGAAATTTCCCATCTAATAATCCAGCTTCACATCCTGGGCTCAGATACATCCTGTTACCATCTTTCATATGTTGAGTGTTGATCACAGAAACCATCAGAGGGTTGATGTTTTCTCTGAAATAGGGCAGAGACTCTGGGAATCAAACCGTTTTTATCTTCTAATATTAGCCTCTCCTATATGTTGACTTTAGATCTGAGAAACCCTCAGAGGTTCGGTTGTTTACATTTAGATGAAGTCATGCCTCACGGGATATTATGCAATCCCTCCATCCTCCATCTTCCATCTTCCATCCTCGATGCTATCACATACAGTATCAATATCTCAATTCACAGAACAGCCGCTCTGATCTCAGCGGGGGGGATTACAGCGCGCTATAGGAGATTTGAGATCTGAGATGTTCTGCACACGCTGATAAACATGTTATTAAACTTACTGAATGACCGCTGGCTGGTTTCAAACAATTCAGATAGATCAGCTCTGGATGGGTTGTTCTGAAGGAATCTGCAAAAAAAAGGGAAAATTTCAAAAAGGTTTTTCAGGCTTTTGCAGATGACACTGTTTTTCAACCTTGCATTTAAGAGTCAAAGCTACAGAGTGTAAGTAGATTAAGCAGGGCCAGTGTTGTGCATGGAACCACCCTAAAAATGCATCTTATAATAATAATAATAATAATAATAACTTTATTTATAGAGCACCTTTTAAAAACAACAGTTTGCAAAGTGCTTTACAGCCAGGACAAAATCAACAAACAAATAAACAAACAATCAACAAACAAACAAGCAGTGAATCAAATAGCGTGCAACAATAAAAATTAATAATCATACGGACCAATCGAAAATAAAAGAGGAGAGAACTCAGGCAGTGCAAGACCCTATGCTGAGACCATGAGGACTAGAGGTGAGAAGAGTAAAAGAGCAAACAGGAACAATATAGAGGATAAAAACAACAATGAAATATAGTAGTGAATAAATAAGGTAATAAAAGGATAAAACAGCCTAAAAATTAAAGTAGAAATGAAAACTGGAGCGCTCAACTCATTGAAAATAATTGAATAAATAAATAAAAACATNTGTGCATGGAACCACCCTAAAAATGCATCTTATAATAATAATAATAATAATAATAACTTTATTTATAGAGCACCTTTTAAAAACAACAGTTCGCAAAGTGCTTTACAGCCAGGACAAAATCAACAAACAAATAAACAAACAATCAACAAACAAACAAGCAGTGAATCAAATAGCGTGCAACAATAAAAATTAATAATCATACGGACCAATCGAAAATAAAAGAGGAGAGAACTCAGGCAGTGCAAGACCCTATGCTGAGACCATGAGGACTAGAGGTGAGAAGAGTAAAAGAGCAAACAGGAACAATATAGAGGATAAAAACAACAATGAAATATAGTAGTGAATAAATAAGGTAATAAAAGGATAAAACAGCCTAAAAATTAAAGTAGAAATGAAAACTGGAGCGCTCAACTCATTGAAAATAATTGAATAAATAAATAAAAACATAAATAATTAAAATAAACTCGTAAGTGAATGAATAAATAAGGAGGTAAATAGATAAATAAATAAGTGAGTCAGCTCTGTAACAGGGTGGTAAAAAATACAAAAGACGACAATAGAGAGGTGAAGAAATAGACACAGTGATAAGAATAGGAAGAATAGGAAGAAGAGGAAGAAGACGACATCACATAAAAGCAAGACGGTAAAAGTGTGTTTTAAGAAGATATTTAAAAGATGATACTGAGTCTGCTCGCCTTATATCCTCGGGCAGGTCGTTCCAAAGTCGAGGGGCCCTGATTGAAAAGGCTCTGTCTCCCCTGCTTTTCAGCCTCGACTTTGGAACGACCAGGAGGTTCCTGCCCGAGGATCTAAGGCTGCGGGCTGGCTCATATGGGGTTAAAAGATCTGAAATGTAACTAGGAGCCAGCCCTGTGCGTGCTTTAAAGGTTATCAGTAAAATCTTAAAATCAATTCTAAAACTAACGGGGAGCCAATGAAGGGATGCTAAAACAGGAGTTATGTGATGTCGTCTATTAAAACCTGTGAGAAGCCTGGCTGCTGANAATAATAATAATAATAATAATAATAACTTTATTTATAGAGCACCTTTTAAAAACAACAGTTCGCAAAGTGCTTTACAGCCAGGACAAAATCAACAAACAAATAAACAAACAATCAACAAACAAACAAGCAGTGAATCAAATAGCGTGCAACAATAAAAATTAATAATCATACGGACCAATCAAAAATAAAAGAGGAGAGAACTCAGGCAGTGCAAGACCCTATGCTGAGACCATGAGGACTAGAGGTGAGAAGAGTAAAAGAGCAAACAGGAACAATATAGAGGATAAAAACAACAATGAAATATAGTAGTGAATAAATAAGGTAATAAAAGGATAAAACAGCCTAAAAATTAAAGTAGAAATGAAAACTGGAGCGCTCAACTCATTGAAAATAATTGAATAAATAAATAAAAACATAAATAATTAAAATAAACTCGTAAGTGAATGAATAAATAAGGAGGTAAATAGATAAATAAATAAGTGAGTCAGCTCTGTAACAGGGTGGTAAAAAATACAAAAGACGACAATAGAGAGGTGAAGAAGTAGACACAGTGATAAGAATAGGAAGAATAGGAAGAAGAGGAAGAAGACGAAGACGACATCACATAAAAGCAAGACGGTAAAAGTGTGTTTTAAGAAGAGATTTAAAAGATGATACTGAGTCTGCTAGCCTTATATCCTCGGGCAGGTCGTTCCAAAGTCGAGGGGCCCTGATTGAAAAGGCTCTGTCTCCCCTGCTTTTCAGCCTCGACTTTGGAACGACCAGGAGGTTCCTGCCCGAGGATCTAAGGCTGCGGGCTGGCTCATATGGGGTTAAAAGATCTGAAATGTAACTAGGAGCCAGCCCTGTGCGTGCTTTAAAGGTTATCAGTAAAATCTTAAAATCAATTCTAAAACTAACGGGGAGCCAATGAAGGGATGCTAAAACAGGAGTTATGTGATGTCGTCTATTAAAACCTGTGAGAAGCCTGGCTGCTGAATTCTGTACCAGTTGGAGGCGGGACAATGATTTTTGGTTGATGCCGGAGAGGATGGAGTTGCAGTAGTCCAGTCGGGAAAAGATCAGGGCGTGGGTTATTGTTTCGAGGTCGGTATGGGATAGAATGCTTTTAAGTTTTGAGATGGTGCGGATGTGGAAGAAGCAGGACTGGACAACTTTGTTTACGTGAGTTTCAAAGCTCAGGTTTGAGTCAAATATGACTCCCAGATTTCTGGCTGTGGGTTTGGTGTTGTGGGAAAGGGAACCGAGGGTGTTTTGAAATGTGGGGCAGGAGCTGATGGGACCAAAGAGGATGATTTCTGTTTTAGAGGTGTTTAACTGTAGGAGATTTTGGGCCATCCAACATTTGATATCGTTAAGACAGTTTTTGACAGCAGCCAGGCTTGAGGGGTCCTCAGGTCTCAGGGGGAGGTATATCTGTGTGTCGTCTGCATAGCAGTGAAAGGAGACTTTATGGCGCTGGATAATTTGGCCAAGGGGCAGCATATAAATAGAGAATAAAATCGGACCTAAAACTGAACCCTGCGGTACACCATAGTTCAACTTTGATATTGAGGAGACATGATTACCTATGGTGACCGCAAGGGTTCGTTCTAAAATGTAAGACTGAAACCAACTAAGTGCAGTACCACTGATGCCAACCCAATTTTTAAGACGATCAATTAAAATATCATGATCCACTGTATCAAATGCTGCACTAAGATCTAAAAGAATTAAAATGGCACTCTCCCCTGTGTCAGTGGTTAAAAGAAGGTCATTGGTGACCTTGAGGAGGGCCGTTTCTGTGCTATGATGTTGTCTAAAACCAGATTGGAATTTCTCAAAGAGGTTATTTTGGGACATAAAAGATAAAATCTGGTTTGAAACCACTTTCTCTAAGACTTTAGATAAAAATGGGAGCTTTGAAATTGGCCTAAAATTGTTAAAGTCAGAGGGGTCAAGGTTGGGTTTCTTTAAAAGAGGTTGGACCACAGCGTGTTTAAAAGCAGAAGGAAACCTGCCTTCTGCTAGGGAACTGTTAACAATTGCTAAAATGCTGGGTCCAACTGTGTTAAAAACCTCTTTGAGAAATTTGGTGGGGATAAAATCAAGACTGCACGTAGTTGGTTTCATCCCAGAGATCATATCAGATAAAACAATAAAAGACACAGGCTGAAAACTACTAAAATGGCTGGTGAGAACCCTACTGGTGTGAAAATTAAAACTGGTGGGGGTTATTTGTTGCCTGATGTCCAGAAGTTTATCTGTGAAGGCTGTTAAGAACTTCTCACACATGTCCTGGGAGGTGTCAGTAAAAGGACATGTGGAGGGGGTGGTGATGGATTCTAAAACCTTAAATAAAACTCTGGGGTTCGAGTGGTTTGCTAAAATCAAGTTAGAATAAAAGGCTGCCCTTGCATCCTTAACTGCCTTCTGATACANGGGGATTCCCCCGGTCCAGCTGGGGTTTCCCCCGAAAGCACGCTGAAGCGGTTCCTCAGACTCAAGGGCTGTTGTGGTGGCGCCGGCATCTCAGCCGGGGCCGGCAACCGGTTGCGGCGCGCCACCTGTGACCAGGACGGCAGGGACACCCGCGGGGTGGAACAGAGGACCGGCGCCCGGAGATTCATACACGCGCCGGGCCCCAAGTCACCTGGTGGATCGGGTGTGGTGTCGAGGTCCGCGGCGGTGGTCGACGGCTGAGGAGCTCCTGCTTCAGGGCTGTTGACAGCCGGTACCCCCTGGAGCCCACCTTCGTCCCCTCCACCTGTGAGGTTATCCGGAAGGATTCCAGCAGGGCCGGCGTGTGTAGAGGCCTGCCAGGGGAGGGTGGTGGCTGAGGCGGAGACCAGCTTTGAAGTCTGCGAGGAGGATGACCAGGCCGCACGGTTAGCCAGGGCCGAGGAGGACTGCATATGGAAGAGGTGTTTCGCTTGCTCTGAAGCTATGGAAATATAGCTTTCAATCAAGTGGTCCTTGCTACGGAGTTCAGTCTTCAGGCGTTGGAAATCGTCCTTTAGCCGTGAGTACTGCAGCTTACAATCCACACACACAGACATGGCTTACTTCGAGTGAGGGTGGCGGAGACGCTGGGATTAAAAGCTGTGACGGACGTTGATCGTCAGAGTTTTGCTCAAAATAAGAGGAGGAGGTGCTCAGTAAACAGAGTTTATAGAAGAAAGTTTTAAAATTGCGGCTAGAATGATCTAAAAGTAAGTTCTTGTCGTGTCAGGTAGAGAGCGTTGTGACAGCCTGACACAACGCCGACGCATGGTCTTGACTCTCAAAATAAACTGTGTCAAGATCAGATCGCATTTAGCGTGGCTAAAACGAGAAAACATATAACCAGGTCAGGAGTCAACAGGTTTTAGGTTTTCAAAAACGTTACCGGGGTAATACACTGAAACTGTCTGCATAGGGAAAGCTAAAGTGAATATTTTTAGACACTTGAATATAATGTATATCCGTGTCTGATTTCGACGTGTTACGCTGCGTACCCACCAAAAGCGTTGAAAGCGAGTGTACTCGCGCGACAAGTAGAATCGCGTCGTGCTAGACGCTTGAGTTTTGACGCTGGTGCAAATATGCCAAATTCGCGCGCCGCTCACCGCAGCATCGTTCCAAGAAGAATCCGCTATTTACATCATATCATTTCATCCTGGAACATGGCTCTGATTACCACCATCGCTGCTCTGTACCTGCTGTGGAGAGGTAATCTGCAGGCTCTGCACCGTCGTCTGTACTAGGCCATGCTACCCTATGGAGGCGGTGTGAGCTCGGTGAGTTCCACCGTTTCTTGCAGGAGCTGCGTCTGGACGACGGCAGTTTCCAGCGGTACTTCAGGCTGACTGTTGCCCAGTTTGAAGAGCTGCTATCCAGGGTTGGTGCCAGGATCTCCCGCCTGGATACCAACTACAGGCGCTCCATTCCAGCTGCGGAGCGCCTGTCCATCTGTCTCCGCTGCAAGACTAGCAAGACACCGACCAAAATGCTCTGCGTCAGTGACGATCTCCACGCTGATAGGCTGTCCCGGTGCGCCTAACACTCGCTTGCACGAAAAGTTCAATTATTTCAACTCGAGCGTCAAGCATCGAGTGATTTTTCGATGGAATCGTTCGACGCTTGAACGCTTGAAGCTCAACGCTCCATGCCCCCCGATGGAGCCTCAATTCATGACTTTAGATTGACTTTATATGTAATACCGTTGCGCGACAAATTGTCGACGCTTTTGGTGGGTACACACCATTACAGCTTCAGCATCTGGCAGAAATAGGATTGTGTTTCACTTGCGACGACCACTAATCAAAACCAAGCACAAAGTCAGACCACAACCAAGTGGATCCAGTGTGAGTTGACATATTGACTAGAATGGAAACTTATTTGGTCCAGTGCTGTGATGGAGAGGAGCCAGACTGCAGACATATCAGTGTATTTGAGGCGTTCGAGCAGCAAGATGTGAGGAGACTTGAATACAGCCCCATACTTAAGTACTCTACAAATGGAGTATACAAAATGTATTCATTGTTACTTTTTTGTGTTATGTAACTACAAGTACATACATTGTCACTTTGCAACCTGGGAAAGATTGTCCCGTTCCAAAAAATGTAAAAAAAAAAAAAAAAAAAAAAAAAGTATAGCACACCTTGATAGATTCACATCTTTTCAACAGAAAGTGATGGTGCTCATGGAAAACAGAATCCTTATCCAAACATGACGACACACGTTACAGCAATCAATACCAAATAAATAGTCCTCAACAAGTCTTTCAGAGAACAGATGAGATATTTGTGCATCAGTGCATTCCATGCTCCTTTTTTATTGACAGCTTCATCATTTTATTCATGTCCAGAGAACAGTAACATGCTATATTTCCCATCCTCCCTGTCATAAAAATGTAGTGAATTGAGTCCAAGTGTTAAAAAATAAATACAAACACTGATGAGTGATTCATTTGTCGGTTTGTGCCATGAATAACAAGCTGTTTTCCTCCTTTACGAGCTGAACCTGGATGGATGATGCATGTGTGTGAACACAGGTGGAGGCTGCACAAACAGGAGATTGTATAAAGATAATGAACCTCTGCTGCGACGCTGCAGCAGAAGATTGTGTATGTATTAAAGATGAGTTCTGTTCAGAGGAAATAAAAACACTCTATATGTTTGTGGTTACTGCAGGATTGTGCTGTTGTTCTAACTCAGTGCTTCAGGGACTTCAGGGCTCTTCTTGATAATCCATACTGTCTATATTCATTCAGCTTTTTTTCATTTCTTTATGGCATCATATCAGCTCTGAACCTCAGTCTCTCTCAGCAACATTCATCTCTGCAGCCCACAGCATCTATAGGTACCTGTGGTGCAGCACAGATAACACACCTCCATCCAGAGCCTTCTAGAAGTCCAACAATGAGGAGCATTTGTCCATGTGGTACACTCAGTCAGCCGCCTCAGCGCTTGTTAGCCTGTGGACATTATTTCTGCTCCCTGTGGAGTTTGCTGAAGCTTCTTGCTGCAGTTTGATTGATGCTTATACAACTTTTACCACCTGTTACTGTAATGATTGTTTTAGATTTTACTCTTAGTGTATTTGTTGTCCCTGGATCAATTCTTGTTCCAGCTCAAACAATGTTTATGAAAATTGGAAGAAACCTGCAAGGATGAAAAAGTAACACTGGTTTAACTCAATGTCTTTTTTTTTAATTGTTCTGGACCATGGACCACTTATCCCACCAAGAAAAAAATGAAAGAAAACTAATGTATTGGATAGATCAGTGATTCCCAACCTGTGGGTCGCAGCCCCCTGGTAGGCCGTGAATGTATTGCAAGTGAGTCGCCAAATCATTTCCAAAATAGTGTGATTTAAGTGGTGAGTATTTATATAAAGATACATGATACAAGACACAAATAAAGAAAGAACAATACAAATAAACAGAATGTTTTAAATGTTAAAACTCAGTTACAAACTCGGTCAGGAAATTAAAAATGCTCAGCTTGTGTTTTAATCCTGTTCTGTACGGTAAATTTGAGACTTTTCAAACCTGAAAATTCTAACTTTTTCCTCCAAAATGTAGAGGTTTCTTTCTGGAGAATAGGGGGAATAACTGATCATGAATTACTATTTTTGCTCTATTTTATGTAACTATATGAATTATTGGATGATGAATCTGACAGTTATAAAAACTCAGTATTGATCTGTTTTATTGATTTAATGACAGTTTTTTTAAATCAGAATTTGTGCTTCAAACTCACATCAAACATGTTTTAAATCCCGGCTTTCTGACCTGTCTCAGATTTATCCTCAGAGACTGTTTTCAGCTCTGTCTTTTCTCTATTATTTAACTCAGCTGATGTGAATTGCAGAGAAAGTTTCTTAACTGGAGCACTATCCAATCATAGACTGTCACCTTGTGTGGGGGTGTGTCTGTGAGTGAAAAAACTTCCGCCAAGCTGAATCCTGTTTCCTCAATTATCTCACCTCTGAGTGAATTCGCGCAAATGGGACAGTCTTCAACATGGAGGCTTTGGAACTACTTTCAATGTCGCAGAGGAGAGAGGACGTCATTAAGCGCAATGACCCCAGGTGTGGATTGAATGATGACCTTTGTCAGCCTGAGATAGAATAAAATAAGTAACTTTGGGTGAAGCTGATTCAGTGCTGTACAGTGATGTACAGTATATTTTCCAAACCCTCACAGACTTACTGTCCTGATTTAACCATCCACATCTCATCTTTTCTGAGGTTTTATTTCATGTTTTACAAAATGAATGTGTTAACTTAAGTATCCTACCTCCTACCTCTTTAAATGTCTGGACAGAGAAACTGAAACTACTGTACAACCTAACACACATTTAAGTTACCTCCAGAAAACAAAGCACAGCAGCTTAACCTGCTCCTGTGTGTGGTAATCTTTCAGTAAGAGACTGAAAGAAGAACAGCTGGTGTCTGACGTCTGCTGCTCCAACCTTTAATACAGATAAATGCTGCTCCTGAGCGTCGTAATCTGAGACTGATAGAAACAGCACATACAGACGATTTGTTTGTGAGTGAGAGAGCAGAATGAACATGAGGGAGAAATGAAAGCAGCCATAAATACTCCTGATAAAAAAGCTGAAGCCTCATTAGTCGTGGAAATAAAAGAGCACAGGTGAGGCAGGTATCTTCTTCAGCCTGAGGACGACATCAGAGTGACACAAACTGAAACTGTGCTGCTTTACTTCACTGCATCCAGAATTGAGAGAAAATGATAGATAAGAGACAAAACATCAACATTGAGCAGCTCCACAAACAAACAAAAGAATATATTCTTTAGTGGGATTTTAACTGGTCACTTCTTGTTAAATTCCTAAAATAAACTGTGGGAAAATGTGACAATTAAAAAGTTTCATCTCATGTTTACAGCCTGGTTATAGACTTTACTTCACTGTGAGAGGTTTTCCTGTTGCCTTGATTCCGCTGATGTCTTCAGATAACATTTAAACTACTTTCCGGACATTTCTTACATTTCCCATGATCATCACCATAAGAAATGTGTGGCCCATACCTTGTAGAACATTTTTTTCTTATTGTGTAAAACTGTAATTTTATTATCGTTCATTTTTTTTAATTTTTAATTTTTTAATTATGAACTATGCAAAAAATGACTGCTATAAGTTCACTGAACACCAAAATATCAGCTTTTTCAATTTTAACCCTTTATCCTCTAATTTAGGATTTGGGTCAAATTTGAACCACTGGGCTTTAGGTGTATAATTTAAAAGAATCACAATAACAAACACTGTCAATGCAAAGTATTTTAAATGAAGGAAAATAATCAGTTAACACAATAATCAGTTTATTTGTTGCTTGTTAGAACTGGATTTGGAAAGTTCAAACACACTTTGACCCAAATCCTAAATTAGAGAATAAAGGGTTAAAATAAAAAAAAAGATGATATTTTGGTGTTCGGTGAACTTATAGCAGTCATTTAATGCGTAGTTCATAATTTTCCAAAGAAAAAAAGTAATTGCACACATTTTTGTTTCAGGACTTTAGCCAATTAAAACTGTCTCCATTCTCCATGTACAAAGTCACTCAATGAACCAAAGGGTCATTTTTGGCCCATTGTTTTATTTGAACTAGCTCAGAGTCACTAATTTATCCAAAAAGAACCTTAAATGTACCTCTAGGCATTCTTCCAGCTTATACTAAACAGATTAACAATTTTGATTTTGTTTGGGTAGATTTCCAGCTCAACAAAACAGCATGTGGTCACCAGCTTGTCACTTTCACTCTGGCTCATGTCAGTTCAGTATTCATCCACTAGGTGTCTCTATGCAGGGGCCAGAATTGGCACTCTGGGATTTTGAAGTAAAATTTGACTTTATTTTTTTATGTTTGTTTATTTTGGGTAGCAGCAATTAACAGAGGCCAAATTTGACCCCGTGGGTTCGCCAGGGTTAAAATGGCTTTTACACAAGTAAAAAGCACATTACAGACAAACAACAAAGGTAAAACATATACACATATTTGTCATCACCTAAGAGGTAGCTGATGTTTTTATAAAATACCTTTTAGTGAATTCAAAACATTCAGAGATTTTCCAGATCTTTTTGCAGAGAAGCCAGGCAGCAGGGGCGGTAATTCTAAAACGTTTTTTTTTTTTTTTTTTTTTTTTTTTTCCTGGGTTAAAGGAACAGTCTAAGAACAAAGAGCACAAAACAAGTTCAGCGACTGGGTCACAGAACCAAGTGTGAAGCTTTCATCTTTTCTCAAATGGATTAAATGACACAAATAAGAGGCCAGTGAGCTAAAAATCACTGAATGGATTACTTAGTCTAAGATTCTTCATGAACCTCAGAGCTACAGGGTGAACAGTATCCAGAGAATGGTCTCCAAAAGTAGTATGGGAGGTCAAACCTACCAGTCCAGGTCAGACATCCTTGTTACTCATTAAGTTCTGACACTGAGCTCCTGTTTCCTTCTCTCCTCTATCCCTCTGTCACTAACTTTGAAAGCCAATGACTCATTAAAGTTAATGACCAAAGAATGTTCTGGAATCCCTGAGCTCTCCTGTCTTGTATGTTCCTCTGGGTCGTGCTGCTTTGGACCTGCCAGACTCCAGCTGCTACATAATCACCATTATCCTCATCACTGCCGCAATATCAATGTTAATTTAAAAACGGTCCATCTCTCTTTCTCCATCTCTCTCTTTTTATGAAATCTATCTTTTAAAACACGAAACAAAGAGTCCTCCCTCAGCTCCAGCAAGGACAATTAGAGCCTCCAGCACATTGAGATCTATAGGATCTCCTCTTCCATACATGCATGGTGGATAGTGATCTTTAATTTACATCTATCTTGAAGTTATATTTAAATTGCCATGTGTTTATCTTGTCATTAATCGGTGTGTGGGTGATAAAGGGCTGGTCTCAGCAGCCATGTGGTAATCGCTTGGAGTCATTTAGCCTTGGGATTTGATATCTGCTTTGCCAGTCCAGCCTTATCAGCCAACATCTGGGGAAAATCTTCCATACATATTTATAGTCCGTGATTTTGATCCTGACGAGAAATGATTAGATGATTATAAACTCAGAAGATTATAGAGACGGGATGATGATTGATAGCCCGGGAGCGCACAGAGGTGTTCAAAACAGTGATGGTATAATCATCCACACGCTAATTACTAACCATAGCCTTAACCCCTATGTAACCTGAATGTCATTTCCTCTCTGATATTAGCTTGGTTTCTATTCTCCAGCAGCTTACTGGAAGAACAAGAACTCCAGAGATCTTAGATTCAAGCAAGAGTGCTCTCTGTCAAACTCCACAAGACATAATTATGACTTCTAACACCCACATTAAGGCATCAAGACACAGTTAATCACCAAAGATTCATATGTGTAACTGCACGGCTCACTGAGCTTCAGCTTAATTTCTCCCTCCTACACACATTAAGCAGCTTCAGGCCGACTTAATGAACTTAGTCACTAGATGGAAGATCATTTAAAGGCGTGGGTGTGAAATAAGTGATGACAGTGTGGTCAACATGCTGTACTGTACTCATAAACGTCACTGAAATATGTCTCCACGGCACTGAGAGAAATCATTACACAAATAATGGAGCTGTAATTCTGATGTTCTTTTCTTTTTGGATTTATGCTCCAAAGACAGATGTATTCACAGGTGGGAAATCCTTCATTCAGCCAGAATACCATGCATGCATAATGATAGAAGACAAAATAAAAGTCACATTAGTCCAATAAAGCTGGGTACTCCAGCTGTTGACGCTCCAGTCAGGACCATTACAACCAACCAGGACCAGTGAGTCACAGCAGTCTAAAATGTGATCTGTGCATTTTGTGCAAAATGAAGTACACTGAAAAAAATAAATCTGGGGAGAAGTAAATTTATCTGAATCGAACCCCTGAAGTCAACAATAAAAGTTTAAGTTAGTGGCTTCACAAAAATATATCTGGTATTGAAGTCAAAAATATTCTTTCCAAATACAAGACTGTGTGAATTATTAAGTCATGTGAGGTAATCTTTTTGAGTTCATTCACACAAGAGACAATCTGGTTATCTTTATTGTTTCATTTAGTACTTCTGGAACTGGAAACTGAACTTAATTCCTTGCCATACCATCTTACCATGAGTGGGGAGGGCACACAGTGGACATGAGAGCCTGCTGTACATGGATGAAGTTGTCTATGCTGGCCGTTCATGCCGGTGTGGACTGGCTGCCTACACCAAATGGTACGGACAAGCTTTCTGTGCTCTACCTTGTGATTGGCTGCCTACACACTACTGTATGGACCCACTGCCTACACTACATGGAGTACACCTGCTGTCTGTGCTACATGGCGTAGATGGGCTATGCTGAATAGTGTAGACCAGCAACCCCTCGTGCTTCATGTAAATGGTGTAATTAAGCTGATATTACTTTAAGTGATTCATACAAAGACTAGTTTTGTTTGATCAAGTTGGTTTGACTGGCAAAGTTCATTTACCACATTGAAAAAAAATTAGTGATATATCCAAAGTTTAGTTTTGCTTAATCTTTTTGACAAAATTAAGATCACTGTACTTGGATTTTTTTTCCACCGAAAAAAAGTGGTTTAGACAAAAAAGCAATCATGCTTTAGCAACACAAATAAATTACGTAAAAAGTTTTATCCGTATAATCATGATCATCCATTCTCTATGGTAGAATTATGGTAGAACTGATATCAGTGGCAAATAAAACAACATCTCTGACACATCCTTTCTGATACAGCGATCTGTGAAGCCTGTCAACCCATGCTTGGGATATTATGGTGGTACAGGTTATGCTTTTCTTGGAAACAGTGCACAGAAAATGACCATGAGTTTGAAGGAGTGGGATGTTAAAAGTTTGGGCAGGATTCCACACTTTATGCTTTTTTTTGAAAAGAAAAATCACAGCCAAGGGGTCAGAACTGCTCTGCTTTTGGTCAAACAATCGCAACCTTGGACAGGAAGTATAACCTCAATTCGGATGAATTTGCAGCCCAACACAAACAAGGAGAAGATCATTATTAGCTGCAATAGAGAACGAACAGAATGAACTCTGGTCTGTTGTGAGTTCAACCTAAGCCTCCAAGTGGCGTGGATGTCTTTTGCGATCCTGATTAGAACTGCCCAAGTATTTCTTCATTTAACGTGTCAGGATTTCAGTTTGAGTAATGTTGGGAGGCTGGCATCAGCATCTAGTGCAGCACACCTGCAAAGTGATGCTTCTCAGAGCATGGAGCACAGCTGTGACTGATGAGGCACCGTTAATCATCATGTCCTGCCTTTGAACTATCACCAGTTATTGATCGATGTGCCAATATCCTGGTAATCACTTCCTCACACGCAATGATTCATCAGCTTCATCTGGAGGAAAACACACATCACTGTTCGGTCTCTGAGTGATTAAAGTGATTACATGTGGTTCACCTGATGCTGCTGGATGAGTCGGAGTCTCTCCTGGAGAATCAAGATCTGACCCCAGAAATGTGCTGAAGCATTTGATCGTTTCAAAATTATTCGTTTTTAATGTCATTTATAAATTGTGCAAGGGTTTGGTTCTCAGGTTACTACAGCTCAACTAGAGTGTTTCAGCTGATCTGTAGAGGAATTTTACCTTGCAGAGTGTATGTGTGTGTGTGTGTCCCTGTTTGTGTGTCAGTGTGAGGGTGATGCATGCACTGAGCGACAGGTTGTGTGAGCAGAGGTAGGTGTTTTTCAGGCTTTCATTGAGTGCTGTGTTTGGCTCAGGACAGGAAACCACAGGCTTTCTGTTCTGAGTATGCCTTCAAGTCTGCATTTCTGTGTGTGTGTTTTAGTGTGTGTGTTTTAGTGTGTGTGTGGTGTCCTTGCAGAAAAGCTGCAGACTGCATTATCATGTACAGCCTGACTCAGACTGACCGGCAGAATCCCTGATGTTGTCCTGACACTGTGCAGACAGAGCAGTCAGCCATGTAAAGTTGTCCAGTCATTCAGTCAAGGGGAAAAAAAACATGGTGTGACTGAGCGAGCCTTAAAAATACTCGATTTGTCAATAAAAACATCGACTCAGTCATCTGAGAAAAAAAATCAGCCCTCAGAGGCTCCAAAGGGAGGAGGAACAGAGGATGTTACTTTGGTATCTTTAAAGTAAAAACAGCATCAAAACAGTTTCTGTTTGGAACATTTGCCGCTTAATTTCTACAAACCACTATCCTTTTACTTCTCAGGAAAAGTGCTTTGCTATGGAGTTAGAAGAGTCTCAAAATTCACAAATGCACGGCAAATGATCCACAAATGCACAGACAAATTCACAAATGCACAGAGTACAATTCATAAATGTATTTCAGTGTACAAACAGTTTGATTTGTCTGTGCATTTATGGATTGTTTGCTGTGCATTTGGGAATTTTGAGACTGTTCTAACTCCATACTTTGCTTCTTTGGTTGTCTTCACAAATCCAGAAAATGAATAAATTATCAGCGTCCTCCTCAAATCAATGGTGAGTATATCAGATCTAACTGTTACTATCATCTGGATTAAAGGAGACCACATACAAATGTAGAATATACACTGAGTGGTTTGGATTTTCAGCACCAGTAGTGACCTGGTTTCCATTCAAAGTCCAGTTCACTCTCTGACTTATCACCAAAATACACCAGAAGAATCCACCGCTCCTTCACAGCACCAGATAAAATAGGTTTCCATCCACCTCAGTGCGTCAACTCACACTGGATCCACCAATTGCAGTCTTTCTGCTTCCCTGCTCCAGCAGGTTGCAGCAGATACACAGAAATGTTATTTTTGCAGGGCTCTGTAGCTGTGATGCTTCAGATTTCAACATTGTTTCCCATTTGATTTACCTGTATTACCTGATTTCACCCTGCATTAGCACAAAATTTGCTTACTGACAACTCAACTTAAAAACAAGCTCATTGGAAAACACCCACAGTTTATTTTATTTAAGAGCACTATGTTGTCTGAACTCAATCACAAGTGTATGTAACATAATATATCAAGTCATACAGATTAAATAATTCCAGTTGTCGAAACTCAACTTTAAATGGACTACAGTAAAAAAAAAAAATCTAAAGTTAGTCCAACACACAAACTCTATTTTACTTTACTAAGTTCATCCATGCTTTCCATGTCGTTTTGGGGGTAAGTTTAACAATTGGGTTTTACCGTGCAGGTCAGACCATACAAAATTTGCATTCTCATGTACAGAAGCCAAACCTGTAGGGTCGGAGAGGTCCTCTTGGTTCAGATCACATTACCTTTTTTTTGTTGCAGCAGGCATCCGAGGACCCCAGCACTATCAGCAAGTTGATTGGCCTTATTGAATCAATAGGCAACAATGCAAAAATCACCCATCTCTCTGTAGACATCTGAGCCTCAAAAAGTCCTCAAAATTTGACTTGTTTTGACTATACAACAGTCAAAAAATGACCTGAGAGTAAGTATTTAGGCTCATTTTTTTCTGGAATACTTGGAGCATTCAGTATCTGGGAGTTATTTCCAAGTTACTGCATTTTATATGGGAGAAAAACAGTTTAAATAAGACCACTGAAGCAAGAGACAGCGACACTCAAAAGCCCAGTTCAGTTTTCTTTAGGTCAGTACCTTGTGACTCCAGTGTGATTCATGCAGAGGGCTCTCATGTCCACTGTGTCCCCTCCGCACGCATGATTACAAAGTATATCAGTATTTTCCTCCAAAATGTATGCCTTTATTTTATTTTCAGGGTGGATCGTAATCATTGTAACATTTTTTTTTACAATAAAAGTCAAAAGAATGCCCGCTTCTTCAGCACAAGGTTTGATGGTGCCTTCCATTAAAATAAAGTTCCCAGAAGTCTATTCGACAGATTCAAAATTTACAGTAACATGTTGTGATATTAGAGAGGATTTTGTTTTCAGTTTTTTATTGTGAAACAGCTGTTAAATGCTGTGGAGTCTAGTGTCACAGTAGTTTTTACATTATGTGTGATCTAACAGGGGCTTTTGATTACAACATTTAAATGCAAAATAACACTGTTAAAAACTGTGAAATCCTTGTAATTTTTAACAGTGTAGGATTAATATCAAAAGGCTTTTTTCGTTTGTTTGTTTTGTTGTTATCTGACGTAGGCTGTTTCCCTTTCTGCCTATTCAATACTGTCTGTGACCAGGACAGTCTGTCACCCTGTCATTGTTCAGTGTTTCTGCCTCATCTGAATACAGTCAGATCACCGAGGACACGGCGGGACGACAGGAAGGAGGGAGGACAGGAGAGGCTGACGTGTGATGGGGGATAAATGTCTGCTCAGGCAGGGTGTGAAGATGAGATGGTTATTGACATTGATGGAGAGAGGTCAGGGAGAACAGAGAGCTGATGGGAGGATTAAATGTCATAACAAGGACAATGGGGGGGAGTGAAGACTGGAGGAAGACAAACATAGGAAGAGAAGGAGACGCTGGGACAATAAAGAGAGACAGAGACACTGAGACGTGGGGGGATGAAGAATAAATAACGATCAAGGACAAACTCTGAAGTTTCTTTTATAGTCGACTACGATCTAACATCAAGACATTTTTATCTTCCTAAACCGGCAGATACAACACTAAAAACACAACGTTTATATAATGAAACTCATTTATATGATTTACAGACAGATCTTCTTTTAAACAACAGAACAAAAAAGAAGCATTTAAATGATTTAGGGTCCAGATCAGATCCACAAAATCTGAAGGAGCTGAATCATGGATTGTTTTACAGCGATTATTCAATCTGCAGAAGACAAAACACACAAAATTCCCGGTGCCTGGTTTCTGTGCCTCTGCTCCCTCGGCTTTGCAAAACTGAAATTTGGAGCTACTAATAAAACTGAATGCATATTAGTTTGTGGAAAAATTAATTCTGGCAATAAGTATGATGGAAAGTTTGTAAAACACTATAATGACATGTGAAACAGTGACACTTAGTGGGCACAGTGGAACACACATGGGTTTAAATGACCTGCAAAAACTGTAGAAACATAAATGGTGTTTAAACGTGTTTCCTGGTGTGTGGAACAATCTTCCTTGTGATCATCCCGAATTACTCTTCTCCTGCTGCATCAGAGACATTTCCCAGTTAAGGTGCAGTTTATCTAAATCACTGTTTGTTGCTCTGCCGTCACAATAAAACACAGGTGAAAATGTCCACCGACTGTTAAATCCAGAGAAAAGACATCTGTCACTTAAAGGTTTCTGTAGGGACAGACTGAAGTCCAGAGTGGCGCTCGTGTCTCACTGCCTTCTTGGCCATTTCTGTGGCTGTGAAAGCTGAATTTGGTCACAGAGTCTCATGGTGCTGTGCTTTTGTTAGGTCTTGGAAAAACACAGGGCCTTGGATGGATGAGCAGGGTTTGTAGTGGAAAATATGGTCAGTTTTTGTGACTGTCAAAGCAAATGTGTTTCTCATTCTCCCACAAGACATTTGTGCTTCAGTGAAGCCAAAACTCTGACACACTGTTTTAGTCCAAACCAAGGCTGTCACTTATTTGTGTTGATGAGTCTTGTAGAGGTGGGCGGATCGATCCAAAATATCTGTACATAGATACCAATGTTGGTATCAGTATTGATCAATACTTTTGTGATGAGATTGATACTTAAGTTTCACTTTCACTTTCTAGTCTTTATGTGTGCTTTTCTCACTCACTTCGCTTTGAGCACTCTGCTAAATACATAACATTTTGCTTCACAAATGTATTAGACCAACACTCAATGCAAGTTGTTTTGCACTGCTGCTCTACATTATCAGTAAATTTGTTACGGTTTTGAACCAGTGGTTGTAGATGAACCCAAAAGCAAGCAGAGATGGTGGAGGCAATTGTAATGTGGTTTATTTTCAGATTGAGAGGGAGGAGTGAGGGTGAGTGATCCTGGGAGAGAGTGGCAGCGTGGCTGAGTCTGGGCAGCAGTGCAGGAGATCAAGTGGAGACACTGGAAAGTAAGGAGAGAGAGCAGCATTTAGAAAAGAACAAATCACAGGAGATAACAATCTTAGCATATACTTACCACTAGAGAAGCCCGATGTACCACAGTAGACGTGGGAATACTCTGGCACCAGACTCTTCTCTCAGCAGGCCTTTGTGCAGGGTGGTTGATGAGGGTGATTAGGCGCAGGTGTGAGAGTGCAGGAGTGGCTGGAGCAGGAGTGGCTGGAGCAGGAGTGGCTGGTGCAGGAATGGCTGGAACCGCCCAAGGCTCTGCAGGGGGGGGGTCAGGGAAAACTCCACAGTAATGATCACCACAAAATCACCGGTTTCCTAAATATTTTTTTTGTGTCTCTGTAATGGTTACTCTACCAGTATACAGAAGCTGTTTAATCATTGTGATATATTAAACACGAATATAAATTAATTTCTGTTATCCATGAATATTCAAGTTCACCGTTTTGCAAGAAAGCTGAGTGAGAATTAAAGCACGTGATTATTTTCTGATTGAAAAAATAGGTTTTTACTTTCATTCATGAACAGATTTTGATTAGTTTTGAGGAGCTGCTCTTCCATGTAAAAAGTATCAGTGTTGGTATATGATATCAGTGATACTGGCCCTGCGTTTACTTGGTATTGGATCGATACCAAATTTTGATGTATCGCACACCACTACTTACTTACACTACTCATAGTTTAAATTGCTCTTAAATAATTATATTACTTTGCATTTAAATAGTTTTCAAGTCTGTACTGACAATATTAATGAATGCTTATCAGTGTTTTCATTTGAAGTGCCCTCTTGGGAGCTAAAAGAAGAGTACTTATCTGCCCTCTTGCTAAAAAAAAAACACCAAAGTGCCTTCTTGGGAGCCAAAACACATACTCAACTGCCCTCTTGGATGGCAAATTTGTGCGCTAAAGAACTCTATTAACAAAACAGGTGTTGACTGTCCTCTTTGGAGCCACAACATTTGTATATAGCCCGCCTGGGAGTCTTCCCATGATTAACCGCCCTGTTGGGGCCAGAACACATGCTAAACTACCCTCAAAATTGTGCAACAAACTGCCCTCTTTGGTGCTAAAACACATGCTAAACTTCCCCACAATACACACAAAAGAGTCCTTTTAGGAACCAAAACAGGTGCTAAATCGCCCTCTTGGAAGTCAAAAACTGCACTGAAGAGTCATCATTGGTGCTTAAACCCCTTCTCTTCTCTCTCTCTGCAAGCTGAGCAACTTTTGCACTATGCTTGAAAAGTTCCAGATGGATCCTCCTTTATCCACTTTTACTTTATTTTGTTTCTGAGCCTATGCTCTTTGTTACTTATGTTGTGGATTGTGTGTTATTTTTATTGTCGCACTTGAAAAGTTTCAGATTGATTTTTTATTTATTTATTTTATCTGTTTCTGAGCCTACATGCTCTTCAGTGTTGTGTGACCGTTTGTAACTTCATTGCAATTTAATTTGTTCTAATTTCCATAACCGTTGTGTTATAATGGTCATGTAATAGTGTTGCAATTTTTCTTTAACGCAGCTGAAAATAACATGTCAAAAAATCGTGCTTTCTGTCTCTGAGCCTGTGCTTTGTCTGCTCGACTGACAAACCTGTCCTACATCATGCCTCAACTTCTCCAGAAAGTCTTTGTGAGGTTTTCTGGATTCAGAATCTTCTTCCAAAGTGAATTTTCTGGGTTTTAAAGACCCAAAAATCAGCCACAACAGAAATGTATGTATTAGTCGTACATGTCAAGGATGCAGGAGGAAGATGCCAGTCGTCAGATTGTCTACTGACAACCGGCTGCAGACCACAGGTAAAAGTTAGCAGCAGTAGCAGTAAAGTCTAAAGCTTCCTTTTTTCCTGTGCAGTAATTAATTAGAGCAATCTACAAATATTTGTGATCAGTGACAAAGAATGCAGCATTACTCACATACACACATGGAGAAGTCCTGAGTACCTGCAAACAAGGAAAATAGAATTTAATTCTTCTAAAGTCTTAATTTATCACCTTTTATATGATGAAAATGTTAATTCTCAGGGCATCAATCACCGGTAATAGAGACCACTCGTTATTTTCAGCTCTACTCTTTCACATGGTCTCAGTTATTTACTGAGAAAGTAATAAAAACGCTAAGCAAAGAGGGAAAGAGAGACAGAGGTGAGGAAGATAATAAATGAAATCCTGGATGGAAAACAGGCTTTTGATGCCTGTGACTGACAGGTGGAAATAAGATGGAGGGAATTACTGAATCAACAGTGCGCAGAGGGAGGAGGAGAGGCTGAGGTGTGTGGGTGGATATATGGAGCAATATAGAGTCAGAGTTTCATGTGAATACCTCACAGGAGCTCCAGTCTCAGATGACTGACAAATAATCATTCCCAGTTTATCATGGTGTCAGCTCCACAGTAAATATGCATTAGCGAGACACGTGGAGTAATTTATAGTTATTCATACAAACAACACACCCAGCTTCAGATGTGCAAGTACAGAGAGGAGAAGTAACTCAGGGGATGAAGATGCAGATTTGATCAAAATGAACACACACGCATTGATTTATACTCTGACTGACTACTTTATTATATCCTCCGACTTAACTGCTCATTAACACAAATGTCTCATCAGCCAATCACATGGCAGCAACTTGGTGCATCTTGTCAAGAAAACACAATGAGGACGAGCTGCTGAAGATTAAACTGCACCGTTAAATACTGGAAATCACAGTAGATTACTGGTTAGATTTTGCATGACTTTCACAGTAATTTACTGCTTAATATTCTCACAGTAACTTCTTGTAACTTCACAGCTGTAATGTTACAGGAATCCTTCATGAAATAACAACTTTATTCTGTAGTTTTACAACTACAGGTTTAGTGGTAGTACAGTAATTTCTTGTTCGCTTACACTTTTGCACTGTAGTTTTAAAGCTGTCATATTACCATTAGTGAGGAGGGCACACAGTGGACATGAGAGACTGCCTCACATGGATGTATCACACGGATGATACAAGCTGTCTTCGCCCAGGCTGTTTACTCTTCACTGGGGAGCACACTGTGTCGTTTACAGTCAGTCCATACTGTAAAGCGTAAACAACAGGTCATTGCCTTGTGTCTCCAGTGTGATTCATGCAGGTCTCTCATGTCCACTGTGTCCCTTCCTCACTCATGGTTACAAAGTTTTTTCCTCTTCGATACATTTTTTTTTTCCAGGTTAGATCATTATCATTGTAACATTTTTTTACAATAAAAGTCAAAAGAACATCCACCAGGTTTGATTGCACCTTCCATTAATTAAGTTCCCAGAAGTCCATTCGTCGGATTAAAAATTGACAGTAACATGCTGTGATGTCCTACAGAGGATTTTGATTGAAGCATTTTATTGTGAAACAGGGGTTAAATGCTGTGAAGTCTAGTGTCGCATTAGTTTTTACAGGTATTATTTGTGATATAACAAGGGCTTTTGATTACAACATTTAACTGCAAAATAACACTGTTAAAAAAACTGTGAAATCCTGGTAATTTTTAATAGTGTGAGTATCAGGATGGAGAAGAAAGGCGATTTAAGAGACTTTGAATGTGACATGGTTGTGGGTCTGAGTACTTGACAAACTGCTGATGTACTGAGATTTTTTCTCACAACCATTTTTAAGGTTTACAGAGAATGGTCCCAAAAGAGGAAATCTCCAGTGAGCAGCAGTTTTCTGGGACTAAATGTCTTGTTGATGTCAGAGGTCAGAGAAGAATTGACAGACTAGTTAAAAATGATAGAAAGACAACGGGAGCTCAAATAACCACTGGCTACAACCGAGGTTTGGGCCTTGGTTTTGCAGAATTGTTGAGAAAAAAAAAAGAAAGAAGCCCCAAACAGCAGTGTTTTTCTAAACTTTTGGACTTGTGGCCTGATTTTTTGGGGGGTACAAGCCATGGTGACCTAATCAGAAACATGTTTAATCCATAAACACGTGTTTTTTGTCAGATTTACATGATGAAAATACTTCTGAGGACTAAAATTGTTGCATTCAACAGGTCCCTGATTTGATTTCATACCTTTACCAAAACAATGAACATGTTTCTAAGTGCAGCAGCGACTTTAAAACTCAACAGTCACAAAACAAAATCCCAATACAGGGAGGATTTTACAAATTAGATTTCTCGTTATTCAAGTGTTCACTAATACTACAAACAACATTTTTGTCAAATTTGTGTTGCTACATGGATTGAATCTCACTTTGCATTTGTATGTTGTTGAGCCAGTTACTGATGCAAGTGTCGCTAAAGTTTATCCTCTGTACTCGCACTTGGTACGATTGGTTTTACAAGCAGCTTTGTGGCTTTTGGTCTAGTTTTGGAAGATTTGGTGGACCATAGAAGTCTGAAAAACATTGCCTGGTCTCATGGGTCTGGATTCCTGCTTCATTTACAGATGGTCGGATCAGGATTTGGAGTAAACATGGAAACCAACATGAAAACATGGAAGAATAAAATTATGTATGGGAGATTTGCTTGACTCTCTATGGACCCTTTTGTACCAACTGATCCTTGTTTAAAGTCCACAGTCTACCTGAGTATTGTTTCTGATCATGTCCATCTCTTCATGAGCACAGTGAACCATCTGCTGATAGAAACTTCCAGCAGGAGACCACACCATGTCACCAAGCTCAACTCATCTCAAACTGTTATCTCCAACATGTTGATGACTTTCCTGTACTTCAACGACCTCCACAGGATCTCAATCCACAAATTTGCAGCAACTGTGTGATGACATAATTGTGATGATTCCGTTTTTGGTTTGTGTTTTCTTGATCAGTTCTTAGTTTAGGGTTTATGGTTTTGGTTGTGTGTCTTTTTGTTCAGCGTTTCTTCTGTGTTTCAGGTTTGGGTTTATGGTTTGTTTACTTGTGTTTCTTGTTGTCTATTTCCTCCTTCCCCTTGTGTTCTTAGTTATTCTTTTTGTTTCCCCTAGCTCTTGTTCCTTGTGTTTTACCTCTCTGTTGAGTTTTCCTGTTTCCCTCCTCAATGATTGCCCTCATGTGTTTCACCTGTGTCTCTTGTCACACCTGTGTATGATTAGCCCCTTTAACTCTTCAGCTGCTCCTTCTTCTTTTTAACCCTCCATCAACCTGGCCTGTGTAAAAACAGGTCCAATTACTTTTCTTGTGTGCACAAATCAATTGAAAAATACTACACCTGAATAACGCAGACTGTGTTGCCTAATTAGAAATGCTCTAAAGTTCAAAAAGTACAGTACTGTACAAAAATTGATACAATCTGAGCAAACAAGATAATATTTACTATACTAAATTGTACTCAAGAAATGTCAACTTATGTAGCATCCAGGGTCAAGTTGCATTGAAATATGTTATTAAATACAATTGATGCTTTAAAGTGTGTCAGTAAGTTAAATCGCCATCATAAATATATGCACACAGTCACACAGATCATACTGAGTTTAGTTATGGAACATATTCAAAGAACAGGCACACTAACCGCACCAAACAATCAACATGTGGTAGTGGCCAGGCTAGGCTAACTCACCAACTCCGAGATTCAAGTACATTAAGATCCACGTTTGTTGCCGGGCGTTTGTCAGTTCTGTTACTTTCTCAGATGCTCCTATGTTTACACAAATGTTCAGTGATCCCGATTGTACTTTGGTTTAAGTTTAAAGCAACATTAATCGACCTACCTGCACAAACACCTCTCTGTATACTCTGCTGTTCATGGCCAATATCCCCTTCGATTGGCTGCGTGACTGCACCAGCATGACGCAATGACACACCGACGGACATACAGTGATGACGCCAGAGGGGTTAAAAGTTGAACAAATTAATTATAATAATAAAGTATAAGGGTTTTCTACCTGGGTTACATCTCCGAGGGATGTTTCCAGCACCTTTTCGATCTATGATACCAAGAATTAAGATGACAGGAGGTTCAACTTGGTCCTAGTGAGGTGTACTCAAAAAAGTGTGTGTAAAATAAAGTCAAAGCTGCATTTTCACCATCCCCTTTAACACTATCAGTTGGTAACCACAGCCTCTAAACATGAAGTTATACTCTTTTAAGTTGGTTTCAACTTTTCAGATATAGATTCGTGCTATCAGAGGAAAACCTTTGAGTCAGAATGATTCAGTTTGGTCAGTCCGTGCTGCTGTGCTGAAGATGTTATGGTCAAGGGCAGAGAGAGCAATGACGACGGATCCTTTAGTAAAAGGAGAAGTAAACTTCAGGAGTGATTTCTCACTGTTCAAGGTGAAGCAAAGTCTGATTCGTGCTGGTCTTTATGTGTCGAATGAGCTGAGGGTTAAAGATAACTTTGGAGTTTGGGGGGCTGCCTTTGGGGGGGAAGTGACAGCTTCAGCATCATAATAGAAGTCATCACTTCAAATTGAAAGAAACCTAGATGTCCTTTATAAAGTGGTATAATAATAATGAGTTACATAGATGTTGCTGTAATCTTCTAACATCTCCCTTGAAAATCTTTCCCCTGAGCCTCAAACACACCGAGGGCCTCTGCTGTCTGCTCACCTTTACTCTGTGGTGATAACTTGCTGTAAACTGATGTAATGGCAAATTTAAAGTTATCTGTATTTCTATTTTTTATGACGGAGTATTAGGGCCACATTAAAAGTCAAAATTCATTATTTTACTACAAGAATAAAGTCAGACTTAATTATTTTATCATGAGATTAAAGTCGCAATTAATTATTTTACTGCAAGATTAAAGTCAAAGTAAAGTCGTGTCAAAAGTAGGTAAGGAAAAATCAAATCAGAAGAAGAAAAAAAGGAATGAAACAAGGATGAGAGTGCTGGTTTTTGTACATTTTGACTTTATTCTTGTAATAAATTATGTCATTATTTTTTACTTTGATCTTGTAGTAAAATAATTCATTTCGATTTTAATCTTGTGGTAAAATAATTAATTTCGACTTTAATCTCGTAGTGAAATATGAGGTTAAAAATAAAAAAATCATAATGTGGCCCAAAATAATTCGTAATGTGGCCCTAATACTCTGTCAAAATGTTTTGAGTAAATTAAGTTCTCATTAAATTTATGTTGGCATTAAATATAAGTAAATTTAATGTTTGAAACAGCTTAAAGCTTATTTTTATTTATAGATTTAGAGCCAGCACAGGTGTGTGTTCATCTGTTCCTTTGTTCAGCTCTGTTCTGTTCGGTGTGACACAAGGCTGGCACACAAATGTTTTTTGCTGTGTCCCCCAAAATTAATGGACATTCAATACATCAGTGAGTAACATGGAATTATTCTTTTAATTTTCTGTCAATGTAAGTGGACAAGCATCAGGACCAGTGAAGCCTGAGTCCTGCAAGTGGCTTTTTTTTTTTTTTTTTTAAATGGAGATCTGCCTCTACAACTGGTTTGGTGGATCTGCCTCTGCTTTGACAAACATATTTGTTAAACATCAGGAGTTTTCTCGTGTCCAAAACCAAAATGAAAAAGAAGTCCTTCAGGAAAGTATTCTCCTCTCCTACTATTCAAAAACTCAATTATGAAGACTGAATGTGATTACATCTCAGACGGAGAATTACTGTGCTGACTTAAAATATTTATACTTCTTTCTGCAAACGCCAAGGACGAAACAGTCAATAGTTTGAAGGGAGAAAAAAAAAAAAACTGGCTCACTTGAGATTTTCTATAATTGAAAAGGAGGCTATTCACTTCGGGAGAATGGACATAATCCACTCTGTTTCATCTTTGACCCAGCACGATCAGCCAATCAATAAGCGGCTGGATGTTTCCACAGATGCTGAGCGGCGCTCTCATGAGCAGCAGCTGCAGGTGGTTCAGCAACAAAGAGAGCAGCATGAAACACCTGAGGGGACAAACAACAGCTTTACTGTAAAAACATACAGTCATCTATGGTTTCATCTGCACACACACAGGGCCACAACTGTGCTTCAGCGTCAACAAGTATTGATCCACCTTCATTCTTCCAGCTGAGTGGATCATCTCTGCTACTTAATCTTCTTGGTTATCTATTGACAAGGTCAGGACAAACTTAACAAAATGTTGTTCAATTTTTTTTTTTTTCACCTGTCGTTTCAGGATTTTTTGTTTTTAAATTCCACTAGTATGATGTGAAGTTGAGTTTAATATTTGAAACTGATTTTACTTTCTTTGAAATTGGACTTGAACAAAATTGTAACATAGAGGATTAGGGCCACGTTAAAAATATGAGAATGAAGTCATACATTTATGGGGATAATCTCATAGATTTACTAGAGTAAAGTCATGGATTTATGAGAGTGAATGTTACTTTTTATTTTTACAGTGCACATGCTTCAATCATGCAGACAGCTTGTTCCTGCTGCTCCTGTTTCTTTTCAATGTTTTTGTACTTTTGACTCAATGTTTTATCTTTATCACTATTCTTTTTGTTAGGTAGTTATTTAAGCTGTGCCCTGATAATATTGTAGATGATCCCTGCAGGATACTGAATGTTCATAGACAGATAGCTGCTCATCCGACACAACCTTTCAAAATAAAGTTTGTTTCAGCATTGAAACATTATTAAAACCGATTTTTGAATTCATTCATTCTTATACATTTATGACTTGGTGGATCTGGTCTACAACTTTGTGGCTTTTTTCTTGTAAATTCATAACTCCATTCTTGTGCATCTGCCACTTTGGTCTGATAAATTTATGACTTCATCCTTGAAAAGCTACAACTTTATCCTATTAAATCAATGACGTAACTCTCATAAATTCATATCTTCTTCCTTGTGTAGCTACAACTTTATCCTTTCTTTTTTTTTTTAACTTTCATCTTGTAAACCTACAACTTTATTCCAGTATATTCATCACTTTTTCCTAAGAACTTTATGACTTAATTCTTGTATATCCATGACGTTATCCATGTACATTTATGACTTTATCCTAATAAATTCATGACTTTAATCTTGTATATATGTTCAACTTTATTCTTGTAAATTCATGACTTTATTATTGTATATATGTTAAACTTTATTCTTGTGAATTCATTACTTTATTCTTGTTTATATGTTCAACTTTATTCTTGTTTATATGTTCAACTTTATTCTTGTTTATATGTTCAACTTTATTCTTGTAAATTCATGAATTTATTCTTGTTTATGTACAACTTTATTCTTGTAAATTCATGACTTTATTCTCATAAATCTACAACTATATTCCTGTATATTCATGAGTTGATACCGTATATTTCTACCTTTACCCCTATAAATTTATGACATTATTAATATAAATGTATGACTTTATTTATGCTACTTTATGACTTTATTCTCATACATTTTTGACTTATTGCCGACTCACTTCTCTCTCTCTCTCTCTCTCTCTCTCCCTCTCTTATTTCAGTGTGACCGTTATTCTTTGTTGTACTACTTAAACTCCACTCTTTTCCTCAAATTCAAAATTCAATTTCAGTTCAGTGAGACACTTCAGGCCAGTTAAGATGAGTAATCATACTCAGATTCACAGGAGTCTTATTCACATCCCTGAACACTCCTCAACCGTCTGTGGCTTCTCACCTCGGCTGATTCCCAAACCCCTCCCTGCTCACTCACACACACCCTTCGAGGAACCTTCCAAATAAAGGGCCACTCACAGCTGTCAAGAGCCCTCCCTAACAACGGTAAGGGAGTTTAAATGAACAGCTAGCTGTGGGACTAGACCAAGAAACTGCTGTTACTGTGGCAACAGCCCAATGCTGTGCAGCTCCTGTTTGTCTCACTGCTGTTTTACTCCACAGTGTGTGGGAGCAAAAGTCACCTCTGCAGAAGGCGACGTCGATGTGACATAAATCTATGGCTATCTTATATTTTGTTTACACCCCTCTCACTTCCCCTCGGTCTGTGTGTTCATGCCAAGAGTTCCACATGATGGGCTGTCTCCAAATGATTTAGGTGAAGTACCCTGTGTACGAAAAGTTCCAGCTTTTACAGCCAGCTCTTTGATGTGAACAAAGGGGATCCAGCTCCTGATTGGGGGCGGGTTTGTTGCTTTTCCTCCTCTTTTTCCATTTTCTCTTTTCAGTTTTCAAGCTGCACTTTATTGGTCAAGATAACACGGTAGAGTCAGGGAGACATGTGGCACAGACCAGGAACAGTGTGTTAGAAAGGTGAGGAAAGCAGTGACAGCAGGTCTTACACACGTGATGGCAAGAAAACTGAGTATCATAACATCCGTCTCCTCAAAGAGAATCTTCTCCAAAATGGCAAAGCAGGTATAACAATGTATACAAGTGTACAACAGAATGATCAGCCTCTCAAAGCTGGGGCACTTGGGTTTTTCTGAAAACCAGTCTTCACTGAGGACCAGCTAAAACCATTTCTAAGTTCTTCCCCTTTAGTTTCACACATCAACAAGAACAAGACAGCAGCTGTGGCCTTGTCATTATCAGAATGTGGAGATATTGTTGAGTCTGGGTGGAGATGAAGTTCACGGGCTTACGCAAACACACACACAAAGACACATAACACACACACACACACACCCTCCAACTTAACACCTTCATGGCTTCCACCCTCCCTCCTCCCTCGTTACAATGCAGTCTGCTGAGGGTTGACAATGTGCCAAAGCGAGGCTGCATGAGCCCATCAGTGCTGCAACCTCCCCTCCCCTGACACCCATATCCCTCCCACATGTGAAAGTCTTTGAGTTTTGTTGAAATGGTTTATGTTTCTTTTGTGCTGAAGTGTTTTTTTTCCCCCTAATCCCTCACTGTGCCACCCTCCAGGAGCCTAGTTTGATATTTGTTTTTTTTCCCCTCTTCCTCCCTCTTGTACTCATTTCACATCTAATGAAACGGGGTGCTTTGACAGTAAACTCATTTAGGCCAGTGATTCCCAACCTTTTTGAGTCGTGACTTCATTTTGACATCACAAATTTCTGCGAACCCCAGAAATGTTTCATGCTAAAATCAGGTTGTTGTTTATTTTTTCCTCTCTGTCTTTTTTTTTAATACTTTTTTGTAAAAACAGAGAAGACATAGTTTGTGCACAGTGACAATTTATTTTTGCTGATCAAGATACAAACTTTATTTGAAATAAACTTTTGAACTTAAAAAACTTTATTAATCCCCAAGATGCATTTAAAGGCAAACAATGTAAACAACTGTATCAAATATAAAAAACAGACAGCACAAAGTTCAGTATTAGACTGTAAATTTACTCTACTGCTCAAAATGTTACAATTCTGGATCAAGGAAATTAAAAATAGAAAACAAAGTGCCTGGACACCAAAAATTCTTGAATACTTCATAATAATATATTAAAACACATGAAGATAAAACACTTAAAACACTGAAATACTTCCTATTAAAAGGCTGAAAATACTAAAATTCTTAATTACAAAATGGGAACTAAATAGTAAAGTGTATTGTTGTTCAGGGTGTTGTTTTAATTTTAAAAAGAGTAATAATTTACTGAAGAAAAAAAAATATCAGTAATTCTTTATCCATGACTAGACATTTCAGGGGACCCCATTTGGAATCCAGGTGACCCCACATGGGGTCCTGACCCCAAGGTTGAGAAACACTGATTGAGGCAACAAAACATCTATGGAGCCAAATGGGAGTCAAAAAAGCTGCATCTTTTTCGTGAGCCGAGCCAAAACACCCACTCTTCTAAGAGACGAAATTCCCATCACTTAAAGACACACACTTACACTGAAGGTGAGTATGAATGGACCGTGTTATATAGTTCATATAACAACAGTCACATTTTTGATGGAAGAAACAGACCATCTCATCCAGCTGTGATTGCTCGACTGTGTCAGAAATATATCTAACATGTTGCTCTTTGTATTGACTGTGTGTCTGTGTCAACTCCTCTGCATGATGGACTTCCTCTTACTGGGACTTTATCGTCAGCCAGTCAATTAAAAGCAGGATTTACACACTTATCAGGGGGCTGGAGCCAGTGGAAGAAGACAAACAACATGAGTGAAGCCCGACCCTCTGAGGCCTGCTGCATCGCTCTAACATAAATAAACCTCTCTCTATCTGCTCTCTCTCTCTGTATGTCATCCCTGACCCTCATTCTGCTTCCATTAAGTCTCCTGGAGGAGTTTTCCCTCTCTGTTTAACTCTGCTCAGCGTCCTCCTTCACCTTTACACCCTGGGAATATTACTCTCTCATTGTGGCTCCTTTTATTCAATCTCTGCCGTCTCTGTCTGCTCTTGGTTCACAAAGGTAATCACTCAGCCTCTGTTCTGACCCCGGCTGTGATTTGCAGCTTCTTATTCCAGCTGTAAGTCATAGCCGTCCTGTTGGCAGACAGCTCTGTCTCCATGTTCTGTCTCTTTCTGTCGAGCGTGTTGGTGTGTCTTTTGGTCTGCTTGTCCCTGCTGTGTATGTCTCAATAATAAAAACTGCATTTAAAAATAAAATGAAGGAAAGCTGCTGCTCAACAAACTATCAGTAATAGATAGATAGAGATAGATAGTACTTTTATTGATCCCTTTAGGGGTGTTCATCAGGGAAACTGACATCTCTGTCACATTCACAGCACTGTACACAGTAAACAATCCAAAAAGGTGAACACTATTAAAAATCTAAAAAAACATATAAAAAAGAAATAGAGATAAACATAAAACATAAAGCTTTATGATGTATTCAAGTATGCTTCTGTGCGCCTGAGAGGGATTCTGTATATGTGCATATGAACCGGAAAAAAATAAATAAATTAAAAAATAAATAAATAAATAAATAATAATAATAATAATAATAATAATAATAATAATAATAATAGAATAATAAAAACAATAATAGTACAGTAGTATATGAAAATATAACAGTGATAACAATAAAAATAGTTTAGCTATAATATAGCAATAATTACAGTATAATAATGATAGCAGTAGTATAATATTATACTAACAGCAGTAGTAATAACAAATTTTAATCACTAAAACAATGGAAGCAATAATAATAATAATAATAACAATAATAATAATAATAATAATAATAATAATAATATAGCTGTGATCATATGATAATTTAGAAATAATAATAATAGTATAATAAAAACAATAATATAATATTAAAGTAGAATAGGACAGTATAACAGTAATAATAACAATGAAAATAGTATAGCTATAATATAGCAATAATTATAGTATAATGATAATGATAGCAGTAGTTTAATAATATGATTATAGCAGTAGTATTAAAAAAATAGATTTACTAAAACAATGACGGAAGCAGTAATTAAAAACATTAATTATTTATAGTAATAATAACAACAGAAATGATCATATACATTCTCTTTTTTATTAAGACTAATTATAAGTGAGGAGCCAAGGTGGGTTTAAAATGTGCCTTTGTTTCTGATGCTGCAGTTAGCATTCATAGTGTGTGTGTGTGTGTGTGTGTGTGTCGTCATTGTAGGGGACTCAGGGGCAGGGTGGTAGAGGGAATCTACTTGCCTGCAAGGTGGCTGCTCAGGTAGGATCAGGTGCAGGTGTGAAAAGCCACACACCTGCACCTGATGAGGGCAGGCAGACCAGAGAGAAAAGGAGGGAGAGAGTTTTGAGTGGGGACAGAGAGTTTTTCAGAGAGGCAGACAGAGGAAGCAAGTTTTGAGTTCACAGTATGACTTTTTTGGGCCTTAATGAATAAAAGCCTCAATTTTGAGTTAAAACCGACTCCTTTTTGGTGATTTTCCCCCCTGGCTCCTCCTGTGTTGTATTGGTCCTGCTACACTGGTGGAGAATGCGGGTACAGGATCACTAGCAAGGGAAAAAAAAAAAAAGAGAGAGTCTAAAACAAGATCATGGAGGACATTCTGAGGGAACTGGTGCGCATATCCTCGGAGCAGCAGATCCTGCAGCGTGAAATGATCCAAGAGCAAAGGCAGCAGAATGCCCTTCTCCATGCAGAGGTTCAAAAGTGTATGGCGGCAACTGCTCCAGCCCCCAGAGAAGCAGCTGTGCTGCCAAATCCAAGTCGCTTCCTTCCTAAAATGACTGAAGGGGATGACGTTGAAGCGTACCTGACGGCCTTCGAGCGGACCGCTGAGAGAGAGCGCTGGCCCAGGGACTCTTGGGCAGATCTCATTGGGCCTTTCCTCCTCGGGCCGGCACAACAGGCTTACCTTGACCTTCCAACCGACCAGTCGAAAGACTATGACCACCTGAAAAGGGAAATCCTGGCGAGGTATGGCTACAGCTTAGCCGCGAGGGCACAACGGTTCCATGATTGGAAATTCAGGCCAGAGCTGTCAGCCCGTGCCCAGATGTATGACCTCGCCCGGGTCACCAAGGCCTGGCTGACCTCTGACCCCGAGAAACTGAGTGTGTTGGAGAGGATTATGATGGACAAATTCATCAGATCCCTACCCTATGAGGCCAAGAAGCTGGCCAGTCAGCAGAACCCCACCAACCTGGATGAGCTTGTTCGTCTGGTGGAGAGCCACAGGGTTACAGCAGACCTTCTGAAGACCACACGGACAGGCACGGAGGTGAGCCGGAAGCCTAATGAGGAGAAATCCCAGTCCAGGAGGCCACGAGAACCAGAGGGACAGGGCCGTCGACAGCTTCCTCCTGCAGAGGACCAAAGACGCTGCTATCAGTGTGGTGAGCCGGGCCATATTTCCTGGGACTGCCCAGCGAAGGACGAATTGATGCCCACAGCTGACTCGTCTGGGGGAAGACCCTGCCACCTGTTAGCCTCCTGCTGGATGCAGGAGGACGCGACAGCGCATATGATCCCTGTGAAGATCAATGGGAAGGATACTGAGGCTCTGGTGGACTCTGGCAGTTCGGTCTCCCTTGTCCAACCCCACCTGCTGGAGCTCACAAAGCCTGCTGGGCTGCTGCCGGTCTCCTGTGTGCATGGCGACACCCGAGACTATCCTACAGGAATCATCAGACTTACCACGGTGAAAGGCAGCTGCATGCTCGAGGTTGGGGTGGTCCCCTCCCTCCCAGTTCCGGTCCTGGTGGGNGGTGACGCTGAGGCCACGCTGCTTCCAAGTTTACGGGGACGGTTTGGTTCTTCCCAGCTGGAGGACCCCAACCTGCTGAATGCTCGCAGCCACGTCACCGAAATCGAGGGGAGACCGGTACCTGGGGCAGGTGAGCTAAAATATCCTCGATTTTTGATCAAGAATAACTTGCTGTATTATGCCAAAGAAGTGGAGGGGAAAAGGAGGGATTTGTTGGTTGTCCCAAAAAACTATGTCTCCACAGTTCTACACCTTGCCCACAGCCATGTAATGGGAGCTCATCTTGGGGTTGAGAAAACAAGGCAGAGGATTGCAAACCGTTTCCACTGGCCAGGGGTGGCAAGGGCGGTGGAGGACTACTGTCGAATGTGCAGTGAGTGCCAGAAGATGAGCCCCAAGCCCCATTTCAAGAGCCCTCTCGTTCCTCTGCCTATAATCGAGGTACCCTTTTCCCGCATCGCAATGGACCTGGTGGGGCCCTTCGTGAAGTCGGCCAGAGGACATCAGTATATCCTCGTGATTTTGGATTATGCTACCAGGTATCCTGAAGCTATTCCCCTGAGGAATATGACCACCAAAGCAATTGCTCGGGAACTGCTTCACCTCTTCAGTAGGGTGGGGATCCCCAACGAGGTACTGACGGACCAGGGCACCCCCTTCATGTCCAAAGTAATGAGGGACCTCTGCCGGCTCTTCAAGGTAAACAGCTTCGAACCTCTGTCTACCATCCCCAAACAGATGGCTTGGTGGAGCGCTTCAACAAAACCTTGAAGTCAATGTTGAGGAAGGTGGTGGATAAAGACGGCCGCAACTGGGACCAGCTGCTGCCCTACCTTTTGTTCTCAATCAGGGAAGTTCCTCAGGCCTCCACTGGCTTCTCCCCATTTGAGCTGCTGTATGGGAGGCAGCCTCGGGGCCTCCTTGACATCGCCAAAGAAGCCTGGGAGGAGCAACCGAGCCCACACCAAAGCCTGGTGGAACATGTCGAGACAATGCAGGCTCGGATGAAAGACATATGGCCCATGGTAAGGGAGCACATGGCGCAGGCCCAAGAAGCTCAGAGGCGGGTGTATAACAGAGGAGCCCAACCTCGGGAGTTCCAAGTGGGAGAGAAGGTGCTGGTCCTGGTTCCCACAACGGAGCACAAGTTCCTGGCGTCATGGCAAGGACCCTATGAGGTAACAGAGCGGGTGGGGCCTGTCAACTACAAGGTACGCCAGCCGGGGCGACGCAAAGCCTCTCAAATCTATCACATTAACCTACTAAAGAAGTGGTATTCCCGTGATGTTGCCCTCTATTGTTCTGGCCATGGTGTGTCCCCTTCCCTTCCAGGTAAAGAGGTGGTGGAGGTAACGTTTGGACCTGGGCTGTCAAAACCCCAACTACAGCAAGTGAGAGAGCTGGTCCAGCAAAACTCAGATGTGTTCTCATCCCAGCCAGGACGTACGACCTTGGT